>JALIZH010031715.1:0-21878 GCA_030522465.1 Rhipicephalus appendiculatus
CACACGACGAAGTCTCCACTGCCAATCGCTGCTAATGTGCAATGAGAGACAGAAGTCTCCGACTGGACACAGAGACTCGCAGTCCGCTTTTAGTTAACGCGCACGCTGCGAATTTTTATTGTTCAACAACGCACAGGAGAAATCTCCCACCGGCACCACCTTGGAGGTCAAGATCCATTGCCATTTATATACGGGGTGGCCAGTGAACGGTTGTGCAGCGCGAGCAGTCGGTTTTTTCAACCAAGAAACTCGCTAGCAGACGCTGCCTGTGTCGGCGTCGCGAGGCGAGAGGGGGGGTGGGAGCGTAGGAGAGGAGAGAGAGGGGGGGCGCGCATGCGCAGTGGGAGTGTGGACGCTGCCGGGCAGAGATGCCTAGAGAAGCGAGGGGGGAAGCGTAGGAGAGGAGAGAGAGGTGGGACGCGCATGCGCAGTGGGGAGTGTGGACGCCGCGGGCAGGGATGCCTAGAGGAGAGAGGGGGGGAGCGTAGCAGGGGAGAGAAGAGGGGAGGCGCATGCGCAGTGAGGGGTGTGGTTGCCGCGGGGAGGGATGCCTAGAGGAGAGAGAGGAAGAGGGGGTTTTTTATTTATTTTTTTTTGAAAGGGTTTGCGCATGCGCAGTAAGGGTGGTCACGCCGCACACCACCACCACCGGATTAAGCTTCGCCATAAGATGCTTCACATCTAACACCTGCCTGCGCTCACCTCCTCAACCTATCCTCCTCCTCCTCCTCCGCGGACAACGCCAACGCCGCAAAACGCCGGCAGCCTGACATAGCTCGACTATGAAATGCATTCGCATTTAAAAGGCAAGAGGGACCCATATCAACAGAAAAAACCCAGGCCACATCAGCCCTAGCACGCCCGTCATACAAGACCAGGATAACTTAGGTATTTTCCATGTAAAGCAACAGAGGGAACACTGACGCAAGACTCAGATTCCTTCTGTATGTGCGCAGCTTCAACAAGTTCCCGCGCTCTTTGATTTTTATGGCGGAACAACACAGAAGTGTCACTAAAGAGCGGTGCGCAGCCATATTTCTTGCAATGCGCTGCTGAATGAAGGCCAGAGTGGCCTTTCAGAGAATTATAATGTTGTCTAAGTCGAACATTTAGACATCGTCCCGTTTGGCCCACGTATAAACGATTCCAAGACAGGGGTATGGAGTAGACAACACTGGTGACACAAGATACATAGTTATGGACAGGACTAACATTGCACTTATCCTACTGGACAATTTGTCGATTCGCCACACGTCGGTCCACTTTGGCACGTAAAGTGGATAACTTGTTCCTGGCAGAAATTAACAGTTGGACGTCATATCGTGATGCAACCTTTCTTCAGGCGGTGGGTAAAACCATAAACATATGGAAGAACAACAAATTTATTGCGCTGCACCTTCTCTGCAAAGTTGCAACCATCAACGGCACCCTTTTTTTTTAATTTTCTTAACCAACTTCTCGCAAACCTTTAACAATACATCCCGTGGGAAGCCTGCTTGTCTCATTTTTTGCACCTGCCCAGAAAAACTAGATTCAACTAAATGAGTGCAGGATTTCTTCTGCGCAGAGCTAACGAAATCCTTTTGTGTTCCCGTGCGTTTTTTGCGCAGTTACATAATGTTTTTTACCTATGCACATTTATTGCCTTCACAGCTTTTAGGCTTCTTCCGCTCCTTACAGCATCCTCAATTCTCTCCATGTTATATCTTCTTATGTCGGCTACCTTACGCCTATTGATTAATTGCGAAAGCTCCGCCAGCTCTATTTTGTCTGTTGCATTTGAGGCTTTCATGGTTTGACGTCTCTTCATAAGGTTTTTCGTCTCCTGGGATAGCTTGCCACTGTCCTGTCTGATGACTGCCCCCCCCGACTTCCATTGCACACACCTTAATGATACCAGTCAGATTATCGTTTATTGCGTCAACGCTAACGTCGGAGCGCCATGATGATCATTTGGTTGAACGCTTCTACGAAGACGTAGAATCAGCAATTAGTAAGGTAAAGACACAGTATACTGTACTGATGGGCGACTTTAATGCCGAGGTAGGAAGAAGCAGGCTGGACCAACTAGGCCCAAAACCATGAATGAACCAACTAGGCCCAAAAGAAGTCTTACTGGAGACCATGCAGTGGGGGGAATATGGCATAGGCTCTAGAAATGCTAGAGGAGAGTTACTAGTAGGGTTCGCAGAACGTAATTATTTACGGATCTTGAATACCTTCTACAGAAAATGGGCTAACCGTAAGTGGACGTGGATGAGTCCTAATGGCGAAACTAAAAAATGAAATAGACTTCATTCTGTGTGCACACCCGGGCATTGTACAGGATGTGGAAGTCATTGGTAAGACCAGATGCAGTGACCACAGATTGGTAAGGTCACGAATAGACCATTTTCCAGCACACGAGCGCCACCAACTGGCGCGCAAGCACTCACGGGAAAAGTGTGTACGCCGCAGCAGCCGCCGCAACGAGTGCGCGGGCCTGACGCTTCAGCGTTCCGCTGGCGCCGTGCCAGGGGTTCTCAGACAGAGTAAATTGAGCAAGGTACAACACATTACTGCGTGATTCAACTTCAGTGTTTAGCTGCGGCGGCCTCTCGACGATTTCCATCGGTCTCACTGTTGGACCAGCTGAGCGGCTCAGAAGCGGCACTTTCTTTTTTTCTTTTTTTGGCGGGAGTGCCTTATGGCATAAATGAAATTAAAAAATATGTATAACCCAGCTGCCTATGAAGTGCAGGAGGGGTCCATGATTCGTGGATGCATCTGAAATCAAGGTCCTCCGATGCTATCGACGAGTGCAATGTGAGGTTCTGATATTTAAATAGTACAGTAGAAAGTATAGTCAGTATTTAGTAAAATAAGATACATTCACTAAACAGCGTGCGCGTCCCTTGCGCCATATAAGTAACCAACGATAAGTGTCCACTAACCTTCTTTGGGCCCTATTACTACAGGTTGGAAGAATACTTAGAGCGAAAAAAGAAGGAAGCAGGACAAGGAAGGGAATACACACACCATCTAGAGCTCACTCACAACTTGAAGTTTATTGCGCGCGTGAAAAAAAAAAACATGTATACAAAAATGGGGGTGCAGCGCTCCTGTCATCATGAGGCACGACAATTCAAACAATCAAGGCGCATGTTTACAGTCGATTAAAAAACTTGAATTTCTTGTCTTGTAACGACCGAGAAGGTAGACTTATACAAAGTGCGGCGTTATTTGTGACATGAGATGCCTCCGAAATTTCTCGCGTTGTCTGATTAGGTTCATGGTACAAAATTACTGTGCTTTCGAAGATGGAATTACATTTGCATGACTGACAGCGAGGCGAGATGTGATGAGAGGCTCCATGCAATGAATTTCGGTGCTCGCTGAGGCACGTGTTAATACATCGACCTGGCCGATGTGCATGTGGACAAAAGAAAGAAAATTTTGCTTTGAACTTCTGCACAACAATTGACAAAGCAGTTGGCCTGCCTCTGATCGCATTTTTCTTTGCACACTGCAGACCTTTGCGATCTTGCGTGCACTAAGGAACCAAATGTGACTAAGCTTATTTGGCCGGCAAACACAACCCTCACCGCACGTCTTTTCCCTAGATTCCTCACGCCGTGCGACTTTTTATACATAAGTTGAATAACTGCAATATGTCTCGTATCTTTATTATTGACGGGTAGAGGACGGTCTTTCTTTGGCACGCGAACCGATCTTAGCAAACTGATGCAACGATACGTAGAATACCCCCCTCCATGTTAAGGCGGGTAGCGCAAAGACACACGGACAAAAGCGAGGAATGAATACACGGGACAAGCGCTGACTTCAAACTAAAGTTTTATTCTCTGAATCCTCGCCTCTTTATCAAAAATCACAACACCACATTATCACCATGAAAAGAACGTCTGATACCGCTATGAACGTCATGACGCCGACACAACTTGATCAGCTCTTATAACTAAAATGATAACTAAAATGAAACGCGGAAACCGCGCAGTCAAACACAGATACACTCAAAAACATCACAATGAAACACGCATGCTCAGACTCGAGACTTCCTTTCACGCGCCAAGCGTAGAAGCCAGGTTGGCCGAAAGGAAGGCTATCTCACACGGGTGTAGGCTCAGTGAAGCCTGGCTGACACATACGGAACTGTTCTTGAGAATTGAAAACGCTTCTACGATCTCTCTGGACAGCTTAACATGAATTCCCACAAACTAGCCCAGTTATCCGTTCTCGTGATACCCCCCCTCTTTGAGGCGATCAATTTGGAAACTACTGCTCATCGTAGGTGCGTAGGTTTCTTTCCAATGCCGTATGTAAGTACGACATCACAATTCCTCGTTCAACAATATTCGAATGCGCCGACGCGACATTAAACACCGCGGTTTCGCTGAACCCAGACTACATTTCACGTAAACATGCTCGCAGTGAAACTTAAAAGCATTTACCAAGAAACAACAAATTATCAGAGCAAGGCACGTCGCAAATGAATTCGTCTCATCCCTTTTTCTTTAAACACGTTTAGAATGGGCTCACTTTGCACAGTGCTTTGCACAGCTTGTACATTAAAATAAATAACCATCTCTATGCCTGAACACCGTAACATCTCTCTGCAGTTTGATTAAGCCCGATCACATACTATTAATTGTTAAGCTTGTGAACAAGTAATCGTAAAATAATTATGAATTAGGTGTTCCAGCCCACATTGCTCACGACAGCACGTTTTGACTGTACGTATCGGCACTAGATAACTCGCAAGCGCAACACGTTGCGGTGGGCTGTTTTTATCGGCCGCCTAACTCCAACAATGCGCAACCATTGGAAGCTTTGTCTGAAACACTGGCCACGTCAGGAACTGAATATATTTTACTAGGAGGGGATTTTAACCTTCCTGATGTTGACTGGATAAGTCATGCTCCCGTCTTGCGCTCGCCGTCCGGCCCGTACTTGGCACTTGAGGAGCTCATTAGGGAACACGCATTACATAAGTTTGTTGCTTCTCCCACAAGGTACAGTGGGTTATGTGGTAACATACTAGATCTTGTTTTTTGTAATTCACCCCACATTCATAAGGTCAGTTGCAACGATGACGGGGATTAGTGATCGTGAGGTAGCTGTTGGTAGTTTGGTTTGCCCGAACCTAAAGTTACAGAGAATGTCACCGCGAACAATTCATTTTTTATGAAAACGGTAACTATGAAGCGATATCATCCAATCGTACTTCATTTTTCACTGAGTTCCAAGAGTGTTCTTCGATCATGAATATCACCAGTCTTTGGGAACTTTTTAAACCGAACTTGCTAGTTTTGTCAGAAGTCATGTACCTTCCAAGGTTATTTCCGGGAAACGGAGAGCTGATAAACCTTTGATTACCGCAAGCCTAAGGAAGTTAATTAATAAAAATAATCGCACTTTCAAGCGCTTCCGTTCATCAAGAACTGCTGATGTTCAAGAAAAACTCGCTGAGTTTACTCGAATGTTAAAGAAACATTTAAGAGAAGTGAAAGATAGCTTTTTTGTTTCCCTGGAAAGAAAGCTGATTACTAATCCCAAGGAGGTATGGACATATGTGAAATCGAATAAGGTGGACTATGTTGGCATTCCGGACATAATTGATGGCGAAACAACCTTTTCGGAAGATGCAGAGAAGGCAGCCTGCTTAAACCGATATTTTCAATCTGTGTTTTCGGAACCATTTGAAGGTGAAATGCCATATATGACATCACAGGAATTTGAACCTATGGATAACTTTGTTATCTCCGCTAGTGGTGCGTGCGCTCTGCTCGAACGACTGAAACCAAACTCGGCTCCAGGACCTGATGCTATTTCTAAGCACGTATTGAAGAGGTGTGCAAGAGCTTTAGCGGCCTTTTTAGCTGTCTTATTTCCAAATCGCTTGAAGATCAGAAACTGCCATCTCAATGGAAGCTAGCAAATGTTGTGCCAATACCAAAGTCTGGAAACAAAAATAATGTTGCCAACTATAGGCCAATTTCATTGACCAGCGTATGCTGTAAAACTCTTGAACACGTTATGTATAGCGGTATTATAAATCACTTGGAAACGAATAATTTTTTCTGTACAGTTCAGCATGGTTTTAGGTCTGGTCTGTCATGTGTTACACAACTGTGTGAATATTCTGATGATAAAGATTATTCATATGATAAAGATTATCAAGTGGATTCAGTATTTTTAGACTTTCAAAAAGCTTTTCACACCGTTCCACATGCTCTGTTATTACATAAATAATCTTTTTTAGGTCTGCCTGCATCTATTCTTGGTTGGTTGAGGGATTATTTATCTTCTAGAAAACAGTCCGTCTGAGTAAATTGGTTCGTCTTCTCCATACATCAGCGTAACTTCCGGGGTGCCACAGCGTTCGGGTCCTTTACTCTTTCTGGTCTATATTAAGGATTTGACCGAGACGCTAACATCGAACGTGAGGCTGTACGCAGATGATTGTGTTATTTATAAATCAATACACAGTATGGACAATATTTGTGCTTTACAACGTGATCTTGACACTGTGGTGAGGGGGGTGTGAGAAATGGAAGAGGTGTTTGAATGTAAAAAAGTGTTGTTTCCTTAGTTTCACCAGAACACGCAAACCTTTTCACTCATCCTACAGCTTGTCAGGAGCGCAACTTGACCGTGTTCGAACATTTTAAATACCTTGGTGTATACTTGTCTGCCGAATTTATCTTGGAATAAGCATATAGGTTACTTAACTGGCAAAGCCAACGGTGTGCTAAACTTTATTAAACACAACTTCAAGTCTGCGCTACGAAGACTGAAAGAAGCATTGTATGTTACAAATGTCCGACCTACTTTATTTATTTTTTATTTCACAATACCCCTAAAGGCCCCGAAAAAGGGGTATTACATAGGGGAACAGACACATGAATCAAACGATGTATGTTTACGGTCCGAGAAAGGAAATGTACAAAATAACGAGAGCAAGCTATATAATAAAACGAAACAAACAATAGAAAATGAACACTAGATGCATTGCAAAACATGAAAAATAGAGGAAATATAGAAAATAATAAAAAAAATCAAACCAAACTAAGGGCACTAAGAAATACAGCACACAAGTGAAAAGTAAAATGCAGTCATAATTGTACAAAACACACGTTTGCAATAGACAGAATAAATAAAATGCATCTTATACAATGAATCGAGAAAATTGTTGACAAATGATCAGAACAAGAAAATTAGACATTGAAGAACACATGACGGTATCCAAAAGAGCACTCGCGGTGGATATTTAGTTAGAATTGTCGAGTAAAAGTTCCTGAAACGTTGAGTAATCGGGTTCAGTGGCAATGCGGGACGGCAGGTTATTCCATGCAACTATTGTTCGGGGAATGAAAGAATGAGCATAATGAGCTGAACGACAGGTTATGCGTTTTATCTTGAAGATATGGTCTATGCGTGGAAAGATAGCTGCTGGTGTTTCGAAGATGCGGGGAAGGCATGGGTGATGATAAAGTTTATGGAGAAGCGAAAGACGGGCAGTTCTGCGGCGATGAGATAAGTCTTCAAGTTGGGCGCGAGATTTTAGTGCGGAAATACTGGTGTAGGGTGAATAATCAGAAAATATGAAACGTACTGCACGGTTTTGTAAAGACTCGATGTCATGGGTGATATAGATTTGTATGGGATCCCATATAGCTGATGCATATTCGATTTTAGGGCGTATTAACGTGATGTATGCTAGCCTACGGAGGGTATCTGGAGCATACTTGAGGTTACGTTTGAGCAGACCTAATGAGCGGTTAGCTGATGCCAACGTCAGGCGGATGTGATGATGCCATGTAAGGTCAGACTGCAGGTGAACACCAAGATACTTATATGAAGTTGTATGTTGAATTATGTTGTTATTGATTACGTAGGATGTCGGAATGCGGTGGATGCGCCTTGTAAATGACAGTAGCTGTGTTTTACCTGTATTAAGTGTCATCAGCCATGTTGAACACCACGTGTTAATTGCGTTAAGATCAGCTTGAAGAATATGTTTATCATTGTCACATGAAATTATTGTATAAATTACACAGTCATCCACGAAAAGTCTGATGTGAGAGGACACGCAGTTAGGCAAGTCGTTAATATAGATTAAGAAAAGTAAAGGGCCAAGAACGCTGCCCTGCGAAACACCGGAGGTTACGTTGGTGGATGAAGAGGTGCTGTTGTTAACAGATGTGTATTGTGATCTAGATGAGAGGAAATTTTTAATCCATCCAATAACGGTTGGATGTATATTAAGGTTCATTAGTTTTAGTATTAGTCTATGGTGAGGAACGCGATCGAAAGCTTTTGAAAAATCGAGAAAAAATGGCATCAACTTGAAATCCTAAGCCTAAACATGAATGTATGTGATGTAAAAAGCCGGCTAACTGCGTTTCGCATGAGTAACCTCGACGGAAGCCATGTTGGTACTCAAAAATGATGCTGTGGTCTTCTAAATAGTTAATGATTTCAGTGTAGATGACATGTTCAAGTAACTTGCAAATGGTACTGGTTAGAGAAATGGGGCGGTAGTTTAATGGATGAGTGCGGTCTCCGGACTTAAATATGGGTATTACTTTTGCTACCTTCCAGTCGCTCGGAATAGTGTTAGTAGATAGAGACTGCGAGAAGAGTATAATGGTGATAATCTAGGGAGACAAATTTTTTAACACTTTATTATTAATGCCATTGTGATCGGATGCTGAAGAAGTTTTAAGGTTATTTAGTAAACAAGAAATTCCTGCCTCACTAATGGTTATTTCAGGCATAGAAGCGTCGGTGAGGTTGACAAGGGAGGGTGATAATGTGGTGTCTTCATGTGTAAATACGGATGAGAAGGCATTATTCAATTGATCCGCACATTCTGAGTCATGAACCATATCGCCGTGCTCGTCAACAAGTGTTATGTCAGGGTAGCTCTTAGGGTTTATTACACGCCAGAAACGCTGTGGATTGTTAGTGAGCATGGAGTACAAGTCATGAGCGAAGAAATGTCGTCTCGATGATTTCAAGAGCGACTGATATTGCCTATCGCAGACCTTGTAACGGTGCCAGGAATCGGAGAGACGGTCTTTGTCTGTTGAACGATATAAACGCTTCTTATTATTAAGGCGTCGAAGCTTTATGGTAAACCAAGGCGCTGTTGAAGAGCAGGCTATTTTTGTTAGTGGAACGAAACGATCGATCAGGTCAGTAAGAGTGGTTTTAATCATTGACCAGTTATGTTCAATAGTTCGAGCTTTGAAATTTTTAAGGAAAACTAAAGTAAACGCATAAAGCTCGGAGTTTAAGCTGTCGAAATCGGCTCTGTTATAGCATCGTATATATTTATCAGAACAGTGACGTCTTGGAAAAGAAACTGTCAAAGTGCCTGTTATGATGTCATGATCAGAAAGCCCATCTTGATGAGTTAGGTCAGAGCATATGTCAGGATCA
The DNA here is from genome assembly GCA_030522465.1 of Rhipicephalus appendiculatus. Taxonomy (NCBI): domain Eukaryota; kingdom Metazoa; phylum Arthropoda; class Arachnida; order Ixodida; family Ixodidae; genus Rhipicephalus; species Rhipicephalus appendiculatus. The sequence goes on from JALIZH010031715.1 coordinate 9,445, forward strand.
TTGGTTAAAAGAAGATCTAAAATATTGGCTGATGTAGCGGAAGACCGCGTGGGATGGGTGATAAGCTGTGTCAAGGAAAAGTCGAGGCATGACTGCAAAAAACCATGAGCCTCTGATAGGTAGGTTGTTGTGTAAAGGTTATCCCAATCGTTATCGGGGAAATTAAAATCACCAAAAATCAGCAATACCGAATTAGGGAAAAAACGAGCAGTAATAATTTCAAGAAGCCGTCGGAATTCTTGAGAAAACGTCTTATTCATGTCAGGGGGGTCGATAAATGGCGCCAATGATTATAAGACCTGATTTATGCTTAATGGACACCCACACACTTTCTAAAAAAAGTGCCGAGGAAGATACGTGCCGCAAAAAAGATCTTTTTGCACAGCTATCAAAACGCCCCCACCTAATCGATTATTCCTGTCACACCTAAATAAGTTAAAGGACGTCCAACTATCCAGAATGCAGTTATCGGGCACAGTATCGGTGAGCCACGTTTCAGTTAGTATTACAAGAGATGCTGAACATGAATCAATCATGGATGACAGAGGCACTGTTTTAGATAGGACACTTCGTATGTTAGTGTACAGGAATGGAATAAGGTCTTGAGCGTCATTCTTCCGCAATAATGATCTAGTGGGCGGATGTGTGGCGTGATTACATGATACTGGTCATTCTGCGGCTTGTTTTGACACCTTCGTCACGCAGTTCAGATCGCTGTCCCATACATAAATATCACTATTTACAAACAACTTATTGAACACGAGTCGCACACGATCACCTTCTTTCCGAATTGATTTTGAATATTGTAGAAGGTTGCGCCGCTTGTTTCGCACAGTTTCAGAGTAATCACGCGAGATGCTGAACAGTTTTCCTTTGAGTTTGTAACCATAGCCGAGTATTGCCTCGACTTCTTTGTCATTAAAAAACTTTGCGATAATTGGTCGCTTTTTATCGTTAGCGAAACGGCCCAACCTGTGTGCTCTTGCTATGGAGGACACTTTCAAACCAAGATGGTTATCACAAAAAATTCCTGAACCAGACGCTCAGATGTTTCCCATCTCTCATTCTGTTCAGAGTCCGGAAGCCCGTAAAACAACAAGTTGCACCTGCGGGAGCGATTCTCTAAATCATCGACCTTGTCTTCTATTTTGGAAATATTCGCTACTTGTGTTGTGGGAGAGTGCGCAGTAGCCTCCCCCTGACAAGGAACCTGAAGTTATCTTTCGCTCGAAATCATGAAGTTGATTCTGCATTTTAGAAAGCCGCTCTTCGCAGATGGGTGTGATTTTATCAGAAGCATCAAACTGAATCTTGGCTTCAAGTTCTGAAACACGCCGAGTTAATTGTTCAAGTTCACTTTTTAGATCGATATGAATTTCAAGCACCTTGTTAACAGATTCAAGAATACCTGTACTGCTCGAATCCAGCCTCTGAACAGTATTGAATACAAAATCAAGCTTTTCTTCTTGCGATTTAGTCATCGGACCCGGGTTTGCCTCGACATCACCCCCAAGCAGCAATAGGCACCACAGATACATAACACAATCGCGAAAACACTTCATTGAGTTGGGTGGCCACGACACCGCTAATAAGAACACATCATCGTCGCGAAACGAATAAGCACCGTTTATACTAACCTGCACAAGCATGAAAAGTGAGCGTGGCATCCCAACGGTTGCGGTGTCGTGGCCCGAAGTGCTGTCGATGTAGGCGTTTTTAGTACTGTGCTTTCCGTAGATACTGTTCCATGTTGCCAACCGTGTAGCACAGTTGTATCCAGAAATGGTGGTAGACGCAGTAGCAGACTCGAAGATAGGCCGCGGGCCGAGCACACTCCTGTCAGAACGGTGTTGTCCTTATGGTCGGTATTTAGCGGTGGATAATCCAGGCACTGTGGTACGACGGCCGACTGAGGACCAGGCGTCGCCAACAACACCACCTGCACAAGCATGAAAAGTGAGCGTGGCATCCCAACGGTTGCGGTGTCGTGGCCCGAAGTGCTGTCGAAGTGGGCGTTCTTTAGTACTGTGCTTTCCGTAGATACTGTTCCATGTTGCCAACCGTGTAGCACAGTTGTATCCAGAAATGGTGGTAGACGCAGTAGCAGACTCGAAGATAGGCCGCGTGCCGAGCACACTCCTGTCAGAACGGTGTTGTCCTTATGGTCGGTATTTAGCGGTGGATAATCCAGGCACTGTGGTACGACGGCCGACTGAGGAGCAGGCGTCGCCAACAACACCACCTGCACAAGCATGAAAAGTGAGCGTGGCATCCCAACGGTTGCGGTGTCGTGGCCCCAAATCCTTGAATATGCCTGTCCAGTGTGGGATACTATGGTCAAACTCTAATTTATAAACTTGAACGCATACAAAACCATGCTGCACGCTTTGTCAGTGACAATTATAACTTTAACTCCAGTGTTACCTGCATTAAAAGTAACTTAGGATGGAAACTTCTTGAAAAGCGCAGAAAATTCTTGCGATTGAGGTTTTTCCATTCTAATTTTTCTGATGAAATTCGCATTAACAAGAGTTTGTACGTGATGAGTCCACACTACGTGTCACATAGAAATGATCACTCAAAAAAAAAATCCGCGAGGTCAGCTGTCGTGCCGGTGTGTTTGCTAATTCTTTTTTTCCTTTTACTACTCTTGAATGGAACAAGTTGGATGCGTGTGTTGATCTTCCAGCCGATGCTTTTTGTTTGTCACTACAAGACGTGTGCTTTTCGTGAATGCGGTGTGCCATTTTCGACTGTAAAACTCTGTTTTAGATGCGAAGCATCTTATGCTCGGGGCTGTGTCCGTCCTTCCCGAGTCCGGCGTCCCGCATCCCGCGTCCGGTCACTTTCATGAAGTAGGGAAGCAGTCACTATACGAACCAGAACACTGTAGTACATACAATAAGGCCGTCAACCACCATTACAGTCACAGCAGTGATGGCCGAGAGCACAGAGTGGCTGCTTTGCAATGGGCCAATGGCTAGGCAGGTGGTGGGTGCAAGCAAAAAATAACGCGCACCACCGGGGGGTGTCTGTCACCCACGTCGACTCTATTCCTTGATCTTGCTTGCATGTGCTTGTGGGGCCTTTGTCCGTCCCACAGCCCCTCTCCTATGCTCTCCCCCCTTCTCTACTCTAGGAATCCTCTGCTCTACGGAGCGGCGCCCACGTCCAACAGCGCGTCCCCTCCCCCTCTCTCCTCTGCTACGCTGCCCCCTTTCTCTCCTCTAGGCATCCTCTACTCTACGCAGATGCGCCCGCGTCCCGTGCGCTCCATTCCTTGATCTTGCTTCCATGTGTTTGCGGGGGCGTTGTCCGTCCCTCCTTCCCGCGTCGTACACCCCCGCAGCGCATGCGTGTACCCTCCCCCTCTCTCTCCTCTCCTACGCTCCCCCTTCCTCTACTCTAGGTAGCGGCGCCCGCGTCCCACACCCCTACAGCGCATGCGCGTCCCCTCCTGCTCTCTCTCTTCTGCTACGCTCTCCCCTTTCTCTCCTCTAGGAATCCTGCACTCTATGGAGCGGCGCGCACGACAGGTGGTGCGACAGCTCCATACTCCGCTGGGGGCGCCACGGTAGTTCCGCGGTATGAAATTGACAGAGCGCCCGGGCCGCTGCCGCGAAACGGGAGCGGCGACGTTTCTCCCGCTCAACGACATTTCTCCCGCTGCTTCGTATCCACACATGGTTCCCTTTGGCGGGAGATGGGGGTTTTTTTCTTACTCACCCCCCTAAAATAGTGCCCACTTGGGCGATGTACGTTGCACTAATAAATAAATAAATAAATAAATAAATAAATAAATAAATAAAAATAAATGAACTGCTATGTGCCGCATACATCCGCTCGCTAATACCTACACTGACTGCAGCCTTTTTTTGCAGTTCATGCGTACAGATACATACAGGTGCTTTGAGACATGTGTGGTATTTAGGATTTAATAACAGTCAACAAGCGGCGACGCGAGCAGCGGGCGATGGAACAGCCGGCGCGCTCCCCGTGCACATATTTCCCATAGTGCTTCGCGCGCCCGCGGGGGGTTCTGCGATTCCTTGAAAATGGTCTGTTCGCCTAGTCTTGAGAAAGGAACAGCAGAAACTGATACGCAAGAAGCCAATTAATGAGCTAGCGCAGAGAGGAAAAGTACAGGAGTTCAGAGTTTCGCTTCAGAATAGACTCGTGGCTCTAACCGAGGAGCATAATTATATATATATATATATATATATATATACATACATAATTACTCCCGCTACGCCAGTGTTCCTCAATGAAAGCTACTTTAGGTCTGCCTAGTCACGCCGTAAGTACTTCCGCTTAAACATATTTCACAAAATTTTGCACGAATTCAACACTAAAAAATGATCTTTTGCTTCCCCCAGAGTATGTATCACCACGGCTTGACCATCATCCTAAAGTTAAAGTTCCCTCATGCTGCACTAACACTTGTCATGCCTCTCTTTTTTGCCGCAAACAAGCAGTGACTGGAACCACCTTCCTGCCTCCGTTGCTGCAATCGAAGAATCCGCCGCCTTCAAACTTGCAGTGCGCATCACGATCATCATCAACAGGCGACCTTTGAATCTGTTGTTTAACATGTCTGCGCGCTTGCTGCATGCTAACGGTGGCGGATTGTGCTACGATTCACTTGCTTTGTTTTGGATGTGTACTTCGACGGCTTCCACGGTGACGTAGTTCACGCGTACAAAAGATATTCGCAATGCCCATAGACTGTCACGCCCCTAGCGGAATTTAGGAGCGTCCTCTCATGGATGATCAGTAGACGACACCATGGCAGCCCCTACGCAGTCGCGCACTTGTTTGGCTGTGTTAGCAGGAAAGAAACACTACGAATTTGCATGTTTCCTGCTTCAGTGAACAAACCGGGCCCTCCGTGACACGATAAATCTGACTCGTTCTTGCGGGACGCGAAGTTTTCCTGAATATACGTGCCAACTCGCGCGTTCAACGATGACCCACATCGTACAAATATCAGCTTCGCGAGGTTTTGTGTAGCCACGTAGGTTAGTTAAACGCTGTCGTCTGACCTTCTCAGTTGAAACTCACCTTGTTTTACTTGCATATAGCATTCGTCAGTGCTCTTGTAGTGCATGAATTTATAACATTGTAGGCGGGAAGTCGCGCGAGCTAGCGATGTATAACTGAGTAATCTCAAGTTGGCCAGCGCTGCGCCGCTTGTTTTTGTACGTTTGTTGATAGATGGCAGCACTCTGCAAGCGATTTGTTTGTTGACCGGTGTGAGAGCAAGTGGAGCAAGTTCTGCGTGCCCAGATAACGTTGTGACGAGGACTAATCGAAGTCGTTCGGCGGAGGAAATTCTTCAGATTGCTTTCAGCAATGATGTTAAGAGGAACCACCTTGACGACGAGGATTTTTCACTGGACGGAGAAGGCTGTGAAAGCGTGTTTGTGTGTGAGAAGGAGTGTGACAGCGACGATGAACGATCAGCTGCTAACTCACGAGGAGCGAGTTGCATTTCACGTCCCCTCGCGCGCTAATGTTTTTCCACGCTGGTAAGTCACTTTGATTGTATTTAATGTGTAGTATCCTTCAGCGAGATCAAAATAAAAACATAGTATTTTTTGTACATTGCACGTAGCGCAATTATTGTGGATATTATCAAGCGCCGCATTCCGCCAAAACACTCGAGTTCGGAACAGGGAAGCGAAATGGTTAGAGCGATGAAACGTGCAGTCACGGCCACAATCCACGCCTATCGGCTCACTTCTCCTGTACTTCACCGGTACCTTCCGATCGGCATAGTTGTTCGACGCATTTTCGCAACGTCGAAGAATTCGTCGTTGCGAAAAGCATACGTGCGTGTTCTTTTCGATATTCATATTTCGATCGTGCTGATCGAACCTGCGGCATCCAAGTGCAGTGAATTGCGCACGGCTTGAGTCTGAGCATGGCTGTGATACAAGCGCTACTAAATAGGATGTTAAATGCTTGTGTTCCGTTGAAGAAGCAACTCCGCGTTCCTGACTGCGCAAGTAATGACGACGGCGTATGTTTGCAAACCATCGCCACGTTAAACATTCTGTCCCGTGCAGCAGTGATGACGCTACTCGTTAGCGGCCTACCACTGTGGCAAATCCGTCAGGCAGGCTCGGTACACAGTATCTCGGAGTGCCGTTCAGGTCATACGTTAATTCTAGTTCATGAAGTTTTCTGCAGCACGCACAGGATTTCGCACAGCATCGCTTATGCACGGTAACGGAGCTGAAATATAACCTTCACACCGTGGCAAATAATTAGGTGGCGAGCTTCCATGGTCTGAGAAAGCATTTCGGTCTCATATCCATTTCAGTGCAGCTCATGACTTCATCCGGTGAACGTGGCACGGGCCGTAAGTACGCTCGCCCTATCTGTTTCTATGCTAACAAACGGATTGACCCTCCATCGGGCACCATCTTGAATCGCACAGCGCGCCACCTATAGCTCGTGGGCATTGCGAATAGTGCGTGTCAATGCAATCTCCCAATCCGTGGTGGATCGGCAAGTAAGGAACAACGACTTCGGTGCGTCACAGTGCGTCTCCTCTGTCAACGGCTTGCGTTGAAGCTAGCGCTCGCCGCAAGCTGATTGCTTCCGATCAAGCATTCAACGAAGTGTACGCTGGGAGACACACGGAGAGCGCTTTCGTATTTGGTCCTATTACTGAAAAGGTAAGCTTTCGTGCTTGCGAGCAACGATGCGCTACAAGTGCATGCCTGCCAACTCGCCCGATTTGCCCGCGAGACTCCTGAATTTCCGCGAACTATGGTAGTACAGGCGCGGCGATAAATCTGAAATATAGCCTTCTCTACGTATACGTAAAGAAAATAACGATGACAAATGAAAGAGGTTCTAAACTTTTGAACCTTGTTCTATTGTGTTCGCCATGGTACCTTGCTGTCGTGCGAAAGAACGTACGTACAAAGATTAGGAAGGGGCTACTCGCTGTCAGGTGAACACGGCAAACTATGTCCCTTCATTGCACGCGCCGTATAATTGCGTGTACCAGTACGATCGCTGACGTCTCAGAACTTTACTGGACATCATTACTAGCTGTATGTAAGGTTACTGCATTCCTAAAAAAGCAATAACGAAAAGCAGCCAAGCAACAGCATCCGCGTGCGCAGGGTTCCCCTTCAGTGGGGGCGAAGGTTCGTCGCAGCGCCCCCCCCCCCTAACTATTATGTCAATTTATGGGGCGGGCTTCGCCACCCCCCCCCCCCCACCCACCCCACTCCTTTTCACCTTTGAGGTGTATGCAAGTGTGTTGCACGAGGATGCGGGTCCGAGCAAGTTGGTAAAGTGACATGCTGAAACTGATAAGTGCACCAAGACAAGGTAAACGAAAACAAACTCACAGAGAGCTACTTCCTACTGATATTTGTTGCAAAACTAAGACGCCATATGTGGGGTTTGCTTCGCTCATCACATGGTTAAACGCATGCTTGAGAACACATGATATTGAAAATTTTTTCTTATGCATGAAGCCTTGCTTATTTCTCTAAAGATAAAAAATGTTAGCATTCGCACAAATGCAGGGCGACGAAGCAAAAATCTCTTGATATCATACAGGAATTGTTTTTGACCAAGCACACGAATATGCTATCGAAGGCAAAATTGACTAAGTGGAGATGGTGACATGAAATAATGTGGGTTTCAAAGTAGCAGCCAGCACAAATGCATAGGAATGAAACAACATGGAATGGGACCAGAAAACGGTGTGCGTCAAGACGTAAAACCTAACTGAAAAAAAAGAAAGCGAGGTCGTCAGAAGATAACAACGAAATCCTTTGGTTTTGCAAAAACGCAAACACTTTCTTCCCAGAGTGATATTAGAGCGCTCGGTCAAAAAACTTTTCCGGCATGATAGCAAGAGATGTTAGCTTTGTCATCCTGGTTCCGTGCAAATGTTAAGATTTACAATATTTAGCGAAATAAGCTGGACTAAAAAATTCCAAAAATTTTTCAGTGGCTCTGTTCGGAGGCATGGGATGTTACCACATCCTATGCCTCACTACACATATGGCCTGTTAATTTCAAAGTACTGATGTATCCGTGACGTCACGCCAGCCGAAGCCGCCGTTATCACCACTGCTTCCTCTCCTTCCCTTCTCCTTAACCCCTCTCGCACAACGCTACATTAAACCGCGCTATCGCAATAAACTTTTGTCTTGGCCCAGCCACGGCCCCGGCGTGTTCTATCAAATGGCGACGAAGATGGGCGAAAGCGGGGCGTCAACTCCGTCCGTCATGGCCGCCGCACCCACGGGAGGATACGCCAGCCCGGCGCAGTTCGACGAGACGAGCGACAAGTGGCCCGCGTACCAGGTTCGGCTGGAAGCCTTCTTTGAGGGTAATGGCATCACGGAAGACAACAAGAAGCGGGCCCTGCTGGTGACTGCACTGTCCACCCACACCGTCGACGTACTGAGCGGACGTTGTGCTCAGGATAAGGTGAATGAACTGTCGTACCCACAAGTGATAGCCTTGCTTAAGCAGCACTTCTCGCCGCAACCGAACGAGATAGCACAGTCTTATAAGTTCTTCACCCGCAATCAGCTGCCCGGCGAACCGGTCCAGGATTTTATCGTGGCGATTCGACAGATAGCGGACACCTGCAATTTTGGTGCTTCGTTGGATAGAATGCTAAGAGATCGCATCGTGTGTGGTCTGCACAACGTCGGAGTGCGTCGGCAGCTACTCGCGAAACCACAGCTGACGAGGAGCGAAGCGGAAGAAATTGCGATATCTACCGAAATGGCCGAGGCCAACGCGCAAGAGATAGTAAGCCCCACCGCTGAGGCAAGTGTGCATGCGCTGGGAGGCCAGTCCTATCGCCCACGAAGCCGGCCACAGATTGTTGCGTGCTACCGCTGCGGAGAAAAAGGGCACGGACCCGAGGATTGCCGCTTCCGCTCGGCGTCATGCTTCAAGTGTAAACAACGAGGTCATATCGCTCGAGCCTGTTGCCGCCGTGGGAGTGGGTTCGGGGTGGTACCACCAGAACGCCAAGTACACGCCTTGTCGCGGGAGGAAGACACTGGCACGGACGGCATGTTCGCGCTGGAGGCAGCGGACAGTCACATCGGCCACGTCGGCATTACGCAACCTATCGTGCGCACCTTGGATTGTGGTGGGGTTCCAGTGAACATGCAGCTCGACACAGGCTCGCCGGTTTGGGTCATCACGTGGCCCACATATGAGCGGAACAAAACACTGTGGCCGAAGCTGCGTGGTTCGCCATTGAAACTCACCTGCTTCCTGGGACGGCTTCCAGTGCGGGGACAACTTCAGCTCAAGGTTTCGTGCGGAAACAGGTCGACGGCTGGATCTTTGCAAGTCCTTGGTTGCTCCGGCCCAAACCTCTGCGGACGCGACCTGATTCAAGCGTTCCACATGCTCGAGGCACCGGTCATGAACGTGAACACGGCAGGTGAGCAACTGCCGTTACTCGGTGCTGACGACGTTAACGTGGACCGGTGGCTAGCAGAATTCGCTGATGTGTTCGCGCCAGGCTTAGGGCTCATAAAAGGGCCACCGGTACACTTCTAGACGCGAGAAAACGTGGTGCCGAAATTTTGGAAAGCACGCGAAGTTCCGTATGCTTTTTCGGCCAAAGGTTGACGCGGAACTGGACCGCCTTTCGGGCGCGGGGTATTATTGTACCGGTGCCTCATGCGGAGTGGGCGGCGCCAGTGGTACCGGTAGTGAAACGGAATGGCTGCATCCGCCTTTGCGGCGATTTTAAGCTAACGGTCAACAAAGCCTGTCGCACTGAGCAATATCCGTTGCCACGGGTGGAGGATATGCTGGCTACATTAAATGGCGGTGAAGTTTTTACCACGATAGACTTGCGGGAGGCATACAACCAGCTCCCGTTGGATGAGGAAGCCATGCAACTCACGACCATAAACACGCAGAAGGGACTGTTCAGCTTTACTCGCCTGCCTTTTGGAGTGGCGTCCGCGCCGGCCGTGTTCCAACGGCGTATGGAGACCATTTTGCAGGGACTTCCGGGTGTTCAGGTCTACCTAGACGACGTAATCGTGGCAGAGAAACGCAATGACTGCACCACCCTGCACGAAGTATTCAAGCGTTTCCGGGAATACGGCGTGCGCCTGAACGCAGACAAGTGCAAGTTCCGCCAACCAGAGGTGGATTTTTTTGGGGCATCGAATCAGCGCTCGAGGTCTTCAACCAAAGACGGAAAACATAGACGCCATCCTTAAGGTTCAGGCACCACGGAATCCCGCAGAATTAAGGTCCTACCTCGGCATGGTAACATACTACCACAAGTTTCTTCCCAATGCATCGACCGCCATGGCACCCCTATATCAACTACTCCGGAAGGAAGCTAAGTGGAAGTGGGGTACCGCTCAACAGCAGTCATTCAGCAGTGTGAAAGACCTTCTGAAATCCGCACACTTTCTGGCGCATTTTGACCCACACAAGCCGCTGGTCCTGCAATGCGATGCCTCCCCGGACGGAATCGGCGCAGTGCTTTCACACGATGTCGGGGGGCGGGGTACTTCGGCCCATAGGGTTCCGCTCTCGGTTATTGACTGGAGCTGAGAAAAATTACTCGCAGCTGGAGCGTGAAGCCTTGGCACTTGTGTTTGGTGAGTCGAAATTCCGACAATACTTGCTCGGCAATACTTTCACATTGATGACGGACCATAAGCCGCTTGTTGGACTTTTTCACGCAGACAGGCCAGTGCCCGTGATGGCCGCGGCGCGAATCCAGCGATGGGCCCTGCTGCTGAGCGCATACGATTACGTCATCAAACACCAGCCCGGGAAACACAATATTCCAGCCGATGCCCTCAGCCGACTCCCCCACGTCAGCAACTTCCCAGCCAGAGACGCAGGAAGAAACTGTGGACGGTGAGTATGTGTTGCTCACGGAGACCCTCAATGATGGTGTCTTGTCTGCGAAGCAACTGGGCACTCTCACGGAGCTTGATGAAGATTTAGCAAAGGTGCAAAAATGGGTGCAGGAGGGATGGCCAAGAAATTTGGGGCCTAAGGACCAGCACTTGATGCCATACTTCAACCGGAAAGCTGAGATAACGGGGAGTTATGGGCTTCTCTATTGGGGCCATCGAGTGATCGTCCCTAAGAGTGCCCGAGCAGTAATGTTACGTCTGCTGCATGATACTCATCAAGGGATGTGCTCAATGAAGCGGCTAGGGCGCTCCTTGATGTGGTACCCCGGATCGATAATGACACTGAGCACATGGTTAAGTCCTGCACCAGTTGCATCCAAGCTGCCCCGATGCCCCCCAAAGAAACCCCCCTGTTGCGTGGCCGGAAACGGATGAGCGTTGGTCGAGGCTGCATATCCATTTTGCGGGGCCGATCGATGGTCACATGCTACTGATTGTGGTGGATTCACATAGTAAGTGGATAGAAGCGATACCCATGAAGAGTTCCACCACACACGCCACCATAGAGGCTCTGCGCACCTTGTTCAGTGCATTCGGGTTGCCCCGGACGCTGGTATCCGATAATGGCCCACAGTTTACGAGTTGGGAATTTAACACCTTCACGAAGCTGAATAACATAGTACACCTCCGAACAGCACCGTATCACCCCCCAGTCCAATGGACTCGCGGAGCGGGCGGTTCGGACTGTGAAGTATTCATTGAAGAAGAATGTACAAGGGTCACTGAAAACCCGCCTGGCTAGGATTTTGCACAGGTACCGCAGGACGCCGCAGGCCGGGGGGCCGGACACCAGCGCAACTCCTAATGGGCTACGATCTTCGCTCCAGGCTGGACAACGCAGTGTCCATTCCGCCCTCACCAGTTGACCGTCCCCCCCCTCGATGGGTGGCAGCCCGGGGAGCCAGTCTGGGTGAGGAACTTCGGGCGAGGCGAGCCGTGGACTCCAGCCAACATTACATCGACAGACGGAGCCCGCCTGGTGAATGCCGATGGTCCGGAGGGGGAAACCATTCGGCGCCACAGCGACCAGGTGAAGCCGCGGGAGTTGGAGCATGACCAGGGAGAAGCCGGTGACTCTCGGTGCCTCGAAACTGCCGCCGGGGCCGGCGGGGCCCTAGCAGGAGGAACACCGAGGCGAGCGCCAACAAGGAGCGAGATCGCCGGGAGCCCCTCAACTCCGGTGTTGCGTGGCTCGGGCCGGCAACGCAAACCCCCAGACCGTTACTCACCGTAGGGGAAGCGGAATGATGTATCCGTGACGTCACGCCAGCCGAAGCCGCCGTTATCACCACTGCTTCCTCTCCTTCCCTTCCCCTTAACCCCTCTCGCACAACGCTACATTAAACCGCGCTATCGCAATAAACTTTTGTCTTGGCCCAGCCACGGCCCCGGCGTGTTCTATCAAGTACCAGTTGGAAGTACCACTCTTTGTGTTTGTTTTCCTTGTCCTTTTCTTGGTGCGCTTACAGTTTTCAG
>JALIZH010031717.1:0-190091 GCA_030522465.1 Rhipicephalus appendiculatus
ATTCTGGTTGCCGGAGATTGTTGCAGAGGCTTACATGCTTTATTGGGATGGTATGTAGTTCAAGATGGGTGCCTTGTAAGACTTAGCATTTCCACATTTTTCTCCATACGGCCATTAGCCTGTAATGCTTAAGTAAGGAGTATTGCCTTTTTAGCCAACCAGAATCATTAAAACTAATTCCCACAATTTAGCAGCACACAATAGTAATTTAGTGAAACCGTCCCAATGTGAGCAGCCTGAAGAAAGCTACATTAGTCGTATTCGAAAGTAAACGCGTAATTTAATTTTATGTTTCATGCAATGTATACTTGATGAATGTGCATACCGTCATGCATGTGCCTGGTATCACTGAATTCACATGTCAGCGCACTATGCAGCAATACAATTCAAGCACATTTATGACACATCTGCGATGTGGAAATTACATATTCTTTGTTAAGGTTGTTACTGTGTTCACCAAGAATGCATCAAACATTTTTTTGTAACATATCTCTAGTTCCTGTATATCCTGCTTGTTTTAAATTTATCAAAGACACATTTTTCCTGATAAGTTTTTTTAAAAAATACTGTGTGACAAATTGAGCTTTGCTCACAGACACGTCACTGAATTGTTGTTTTCTTGTTTACATTGCAGCCTATTCATGCTCCTTGTACAAATTGAGCGTGAAAGAAGTCCGGACAAGCCTGTCATCAATGCTGGCTCATGACAAAGTTGGCGGCTGATGTACAGCAGCTGTGCATGTCTTGTTTACTGTGCAAGGGGAACTGCACTGAGCCACCTGGTTGCTGCATTCAAGCAGCTCGCATGTACAAGGTGTTCAAAATTAATCTTTTTTTTTAAAAAATGTCAGCACTGTAAGTTACGTGAAAGCCACTTTTGCAGATGAGTTATGTTTCCAAGGGGACACAAGGAGAGACAATAATTATCGCTGTGAGCCTTGCCATTAAGATTGAGTAATGAACTTATTAGTGACCGCAGCAGGTTGGCATGTGTGTATTAAAAAGTGTGAGCAAGTCTCATTTCTACATAGGTCCACTTGGAAGAATTCTAGCATATCTGCTCAGATATCCTGCTGGAAAGTTTAGTTCTGGCTTTGCATCATTGCGCATGCAGGACAGTGAGCACTGGCACAAAGCTACTCCCGTATGTGCTGCGTTTAATCTGACAGTGGGTCGAAGGCATAGGCAAACATGATTATGGTTACCCTTTTACTACTCGCTGGTCGTTACTACTGCTCGTTACACCAGGGAGTACCATTTTGCTGATCCTCACTGCCTTGGATGCGTAATCATGCAAACCGCAATTAAATATTGCAGCGCGGTATCTCGGAGCACTGACATGCTTGAAGAATTTTTCAAAGTGGAACTGTGTCGAAACACGACTGCCTCCAACTTTTCAAAGCAAACATACCCGCTTACTACAGTCACTAAAAATTTCATTATTTCTTCTGAGTTCATGGTAACCTGATAGCATTAATGTCTGACTTTGTGTCCCGCTGGACACATAACTTGTCTGCAAAAGTGGCTTTCATGTTATTCTTACGGCTGAATTTTAATGCAACCACAAATCACAACTCTGGATGTGTCAGTGCGGCTTCCCTTGTATTGCATATTTAGTTTTTTTTTTCAAAATCTACTGAATGAGCTGCTCTCCAGACTTTTATGTCATGTTTTAATTCATGTCTTACGTGCAATTAGTGATTTTTAAAATTGAACTTTCAGTGTTGTGATCACGCAGTGGCACAATAATTATTTTATTTTCACTTTTAATATAAGATGAACATTTTAATCTAATACGTTTTTGTAACCTTACTTATTTCATTGTCTTCTGGAAGTTCATTTCATGAGTGCAATCAAGTGGTTTCTTACTGTCATAATTAATCATACTTAGCTTTGCTAATACCTAACTACGTGTGATATTTTACAGTGATACTTAATCACGTCTAACTTTGTTAATAATAGCTGACAGAAGGCATTCTGAAATATTGAAACAAACTCCGTCGATTGGGGTATCAATGGTGACGACATTTTTTGAACTGCATCGTAACTTCACATTTTAAAACTACATAGCAACTAAAGCGAGCAGATAAAAATTTGCTTGCTTTAGTTGCGTGAAGTGCGATGAGAACAATAATTGTTGGGTTTAACGTCTTAAAGCCACGATATGATCATCAGGGATGCCGTAGTGAAGGGCTTCAGAAATTTTGACCACATTGTGTTCTTTAAAATGCACCCACATCTAAGCAGATGGGCCTCAAGCATTTCTTCCTCAATCGAAGTTGCGGCTACCACAGTCTAGGTTCGATTCCACGACCTGCAGTTCAGCACATGGTTCCCTTTAGCGGCAGATGGTGTAATTTTAAGGCGGAAAGCCTTTAATGTCTCATGCTCACGTCCGTCCGGTGTCCGTCCGCCCGGTGTCCGTCCGCCCGGTGTCCGTCCGGCGTCCGTCCGTCCGTCTGTCTGTCTGTCTGTCTGTCTGTCTGTCTGTCTGTCTGTCTGTCCGTCCGTCCGTCCGTGGGTCTGTCCGTCCGTCTGTCCATCCGAGCTCTGGCACGGAATCGGGTGGCCGCCGGGGTGCGCAAACGGACGGCGGTCGTGTCGGACTCTACAGCGTTCGCGCTTTGCTTGCGTAGCGTCCCTGTGCCCAGCCCTTGCAATCATTCTGACCGACGCCGCCTCAATGGACACATGCGTCCACGGAATACACTTTCGAATTTACAAAGGGTCCGTCAATTTAAGCGCGGATGGCGTTTGCGCGATGCGCAAAGGGCGAGAAAATACTAACGCATGCGAACGGAGGAAATTAGTCTCGCGTCTCGCTGCGATTCGCGGTAAAAAAATTAAAAAAAAGAAAACACGCACACATTCGGTGTGTGTCTTATCCCATTGAGAGTGTAAAAGAAAATAGACATGGCATAGTCAGTGGAATGGGCACACGCTTTCGCCGAACACACTTTGGAATGTACAAAGTGTCCTTCAATTTTTAATGATTTTAATGTGTATTTATGCTGAGTTTGTTGTGAAGTTATAAATGTTCAATAGTCAATTCCGCGCCAAATTTACGACCACACAAGAGAAGAAACACATAGACAGGACGGGCGCTCGTCCCGTCTATGTGTTTCTTCTCTTGTGTGGTCGTAAATTTGGCGCGGAATTGACTATTGAATTCAGATATGCACCAACTAGCCCAACAGCGAGTTCTACTAGATTATATATGTTCGTTCTTTTACTCTGTAAGGCTGTATACATTTGTAATTAGCCCACAAAACCCAACAAGTCACTTTGATACACTTTCGATATGTTGCATCAGATGGCTGATTTGGGTGTACAAAGCTTATCTAAGTAACCGGTAGTGTTTATAATGCCTTGGAAAGCGCTTTTTGGTCTTTGCAGAAATGAATGTGCTCTCCGTTACCTAAAAAGATGCCGAAAAAGTTAACTCTAAAAATGTTAATGACGTGTTCAAGCTTCACGGGGTTAAGACTGATCTGTTAATCTTATTTTTTTTTCAGCCACCAGCGGATGTACATTGACTGTTTGAATATTGTCTGTAAAATGGTCCAAACTGTACGGTGTAAATGAAAATAAATGAATAATTTTGCAGAGTTTCGCTTGCATATGCGTCTACATCTCAATTATAGCAGCCTGCATTATGCGGCACCATAAAGGCAATGCACTGGCGTAATTTCTGGTCTGCATAAATGTAGGCTACTCAAAGAACACATACAAGACGGACCCTTGAGGAGACAGAAAGGTGGCGGCCAAATTGCGGCAGTTGGGAAACATACAGGGCGGTTACATATCGGACACATACAGGACGGTCACAGATGGGACACATACAGGACGGACGCTTTGAGGAGGCAGAAAGTCGGCGGCCAACTCGCGACATCTGGGAGACATACAGGTTGTGTCCTCATGCTGCCTCGGGGAATCATACAGAACGCTCACAGGACAGCACCATTTTCATAAGGGTGTTGCTACTGTATCCTTGCGATTCTGCGCAGCACATCGTTTCCGCAGGTACTGAGGCAAAGGCTCGGCGTTAAATTTTATCCGCATCGTCCCGTTGCCCGTTGGAACACTGCACTCAACACGTTCACGGATGATGAAACGCCGCTCACAACTCGGCACACAGCAAAAGTTAAATTCCCAATAGTGCAAAGAATGCATGCAAGTGCGGAACACCAAAACACGGGAAGGGGCGTGTCGCTGCAGACGAATTTTACGAGTGCGTCTTTCCATGCAGCGGAAGGGGGGGTGCACTGAAGAGTAACGGCATGCGCATCACTCAGAGGGCGCTGAGAAAAAGGTATTTCTTAAAGATTAAAACCTTTCATAAATTCTTTGCACATTGCACCTACACAATAATTGTTCGGGAAATAAATGTAATTTGAGTAATCAACCGCAAATCTCGCAAAGAGATGCCGGACTATATCCTTGCAGTAGATATGCGCAAAGCATTTGACAACGTGAAACAAGAGGTTATACTACAGGAATTGGCAGCAAGGTATCCCAGCCAAAGAGCACATAATTGGATCCGCAACTTTCTCCAAAGTAGACCAATCAGGCTCCATGGCAAAGCACCGCGATGGAGACCGAGGACCTATTGTCTGGATAGGGGTGTACCTCAGGGCTCCATCCTCGGTGCTTTGCTCTTTAATCTGGCCATGACGCGGGTGGCAAAGAGGCTTGAGCAAGAAATTTCGGCCCGTTTTACTATCTACGCAGATGACATCACAATACGGACAGAAGCGACAGATTATCCCGACGAGCAGAGCATGCAAACTGAACTCCAAGCAGCTATCCTACCCCTCGCCGATACTTTAGATAACCTCGGGCTGCAGCTGTCGCCAGAAAAGGCTGAATGGATTAGCGTGGACGGAAAGAAAGCGACCAATGTAAGCAAGCAGATTACATTACACATCGGCGAAAGCGACATTACTTCTACCAACGGACAAATCAGGGTCCTCGGAGCACAGATTGCTAGTTGCAACAGTCCCCAGCAATGGATCCGAGCCTTAAGACGCACATGGAGCCCGATGTTACACATGGTTCGCCGCATTTCCAATAAACACGGTGGAGCAAGACAGAAAACGTGCCAAACACTTGCCAAAGCAGTCGCTGTCGGCAGGATTCTTTATGGAGCACCTGTGTATGAGCTCTCTGATCGAGACCTCCGTGACGTCGAAAAGCTACACAGGGCGACCCTTCGTACGATAGCTGGGCTCCAGAAGCACACGAGGAACGAAGAGCTGGTCAAGCTTGTGCCGATACCCCCAATAAGGGACATCATCAATGAAGCATGAATTCGCATGAGATGCCGTCTTGAAAACACACCACAAGGCAAACAAATCATGGCTTGGGACAACCCGAGTTCACGCACGGTTGGGGCACGCGGAAGCGAGCACAGCACCACCATGGGAAGCACCGCTGAACGTACGAAGATAACAACGCCCGATTGCCAGACGAAACACGAAAACCAGGCAACTCTTTGAGAAAAGGCAGCGCCTCAGCAAACCTGAGAACACCATCGACATCTACACTGACGCAACAATCATTCATGAACCAAGCTAGTATGGCCTGATCAGCACATCCGCATCCCGTCACAATGGCTATCACAGTTGCCAGCTTCCCGGTGGTGCACCCGTACATGCAGAGCTGTTGGCCATATGGGGAGTGGTCAACACTATTCCGATTTACGTAGGGAACACTGTAAGCGAGAGTCTTCGAAATAGCTTTCGTATATTGACAGACTCGTTCGAAGTGGTGACTCAGCTAACAGCAACAACGACTGAAGATGCGGTGGCCAACGACACTAGGAAAAAAGGTAAACAGATTACAGGACTGCGGAATTAATGTGGAAATTTTGTGGACACCGGGACACACGGGCACGGACGGGGGAAACGAAGCCGCTCATGCAGTCGCCGCGCAAGCGGGTGGGCTTGACTATTCATTGAGCACCCCACACCCCAGTTCCTCGCCAAACCTGGTGGACCTTAATCCGTACCTAAAAAAATCACAGCATATCCACGGAGTGAATGATGATGAGTGGGCGAAGCTGCGGAGGTTCATCGGTAAACCGTGAATCTTCCGTGAATTCTGCCCAGTACATCATCACCGACGTGAGATCAGGCGCGTTTAACTAAAGGGTCGATGAGAGTTATGGTGACTGAAGCAATCATGGTTACACCGTGAAATCTTCAGTGGTTTCGCCCAGCAGTAATCAAAGCGACAGTGTGTGTGAAATTTTATTCAAACTTCAACGACCGGTCGTCGTCCATGGTCCGCCAAGCAGCACGATCCGGCAAGCGCACTCGTACGGCGATCCGGGGATTGAGAGATCCCCGCGCAATCGGAGAGTAGCTGCACCGCCAACGCCATCTAGCGTACCTTCACCCAACCGCCATATTGTACGAATGTCCATACGACAGCGCCCTCTCGGAAACGAGACGAGAACTGGAGATGACGGCACCATATCCACGGAGTGAATGATGATGTAATCTTCCGCAAATTCTGCGCAGTACATCATCAACGACGTGAGATCGGGCGCATTACTACTAAAGGGTCGATGAGAGTCATGGTGACTCGCAGCTCAGTTTAATTATACATGTACGCTGTGAATTTTTTTTATTGTTTAATCACGCACAGGAGACATCTCACACCGGCACTACCTCGGAGGTCGAAATCCAGTGCCTACTGGCTACTCAGGATGTTGGACCGCCGAGGTGGTGCCATAAGGAGCTTCGCCCCTAAATATATTCATCACATACAAGTACCGCCGTCTAGCGGACATTCCAAGAACTGTTTTTCAAAGAGCTGTGCTGTAAGCACGGACAACGCCGCACACCGCCAAGCAGGGTTGCCAGATCCTCGAAGAGAAAAAGAGCCACAAAATTAAGCAAAGTAGCCAGAACAGTAGCCAACTGGCAGCCGTTATTTCATTTTGGAGCCAGAAAAGTAGCCAAGCCTGATTTCAGTTTAGCTGGTTTATCAACATGTTCTGACACCTAAATATATAAAAAATATACGTCACAGCAATGTTTATTCCATCGCAATAGAGTAAAAAAAAAATCCAGGTGACTTCCTGGAGCAGGCATTAAGACTAGAAAATTGGAAATTAATGCTGCAGTGACAGTCAAGTGTACATATCGAGTTAACTTTTCCCAGCATGCCCCGCGGCACTAAATGTACAGCTCGTAACCCCTTTGCGACGTAGTCCAAATCTGATCCTGATGATCGCGAAGAGAAGTTCGTGCGACATTCTATTCCTTAAGTCGCTTTTTGAGAGAGCCACAGCAGAAAACACTCACTCCGCTTCAAGGAGTGTCATTGCGCCGTCAGCAATGTCTTGTGTAGGATTAGCGCCTGATTTATATTTCGTCTGTGTTAACAGATTACGCAAACAACTTAGACGCATGCACGTAAGAAACGCATGCAGTGCATCGCGCGGGCACACAGTAATAAAAAACGAGCCTGTCATTTTCGAATAAATAAAATAGAACAGTCGACGTAAAAAAAGCCATGGCTGACTAGTGCAGCAGCGTCGACAGTACAAATAGCAAACCAGAATGAAAAATTCCCGCAAAAACAATGAGATCCGGGCGAATTGCGCAAGGCTTCTATACGAGCCGCGCGCATCCACTTTTCGCCAACGTTCGTCGTTGGTGGCGCCACCTGTACAGCTCAAAGCAGTAGCGCAAGAGGCGGATAGCGGATAGAAAGTATGAAAGAGTCCCCCGCCAGCTACTTTACAGTGCTACCTAACCTAGAGGAGTTCCATTAGTAATGTGAAAAGCATGGCGGCCGTGATGCGTTTCGGGCGCACGCAATTGCTTGCGGTATACAGAGTACACAAAAGCCATTACACCGAGGGAGGCGCAGCCAGCAGTGCGAATGAACATTTATTTTTTTAAAAGTTGCGCTAAGTTTTAGCGTATATTAACTCTTGATGCCAGTGCCAGAATACTAGCCAAAAAGTAGCCAAGTAGCCACCGTCATTTTTTGTCGCCGTGGCCTTTTAAAAGTAGCCAATTTGGCGTAAAGTAGCCAAATCTGGCAACCCTGCCGCCAAGGCTCGGTCTTAAAGGGGCCCTGCAACACTTTTTGAGCATGCTCAGAAAACGCTGCCGATCGGTAGTCCAGGCTCTCGAGAACACGCGAGCCAAATATTATAGCGCAGCACCCGGCGTGGAATTGACCATAAATTCTCAAAGTCAGCCAGAAATTGCTTTCTCTTCTCTCGACAAATGACGTTGCGTACTCAAAAATCACTCGTCACCGACACTCGTATCACTCGTATCAGCCATTGGCTGATTTGAGCATGGCGCGCTCGGTAGTTACAGAGGCCGCCGCGGGAGGCCGCGACTTGTCCACGCGTGCGCGCGCGATCGCAATGAAAATTCGCGTATTCGAAGAAAAAAAGAAAGAGAAAAAGCGCTCAAGATCACGAGGCGCGCGTGACGTATTTCTTTTCCCCGTGCCATCCCTCCCTGCTTAGCTTCCAGCGCTTTCGACGGGACGAGAGAAAAGAGAATGCAATTGCAGCGTGCGAGAAATATTTGTAACTCCACTCGTACTGGACGGATTCCAAAAATTTTTGCGGCGGTGAATTCGTGAGGCAATAAGCTCCTTTAGTGAATCCATTTCATGGCTACTTGGAAAAGTGGTGCAGGGCCCCTTTAAGGTGCTTCACCCCTAAAATGTTGCGCGAAGGCTCTCCAAGCAGAGAATTTATGCATTATATTCGCGTAAAACTGAAAACCGACAGTAAACGAAGGCTATTACAAGCTACACCAGCACCTCTGTTAAGCGACAAGGGCGGACTTACTCGACAGCAGGAGATATTTCTCAACAAGGTTATGACCAATGCAGCATACACACCACATGTAATTGTTGGATTGGAACCAGACAAGCAATTGGAAACACTTCTCCTCGATGCCCGCACTGTCAAGAATTATGCCGAGCAGATTTACACCACCTCATTTGGATTTGCTCAGCTTTCTCGCAAGGAAGAACGCACATCCAACACTTGCCACGCGACGACATAAGAAGCTCAGGCATTGCGATTCAATGTAATGATGAAGCACAAAAATCACTTGCACGCTATGCTAGTATAAGTGGCCTGTTTCAAGTGGTGTAGAAGGGGTCGACCATCTCGCGCGAGAGTGACTCTACTGAACATCTACTGAAGACGGCTTCACATGAACTGATGTCAGTCTCACATGCTTACGCTGTTCACCCAACAATCCATTCCCCACCTATTCCCAAACTGCGGCCGAGAGCAGTCGTCTTCTAGGAAATAAAGGTTCATTCATTCATTCATTTGTAAAAGACAATGATTGCTTCGCCCTTGAATAAAACTTGATTTTTTCACTATTAGTGTTTGTCCCCCCCCCCCCCCTTCCCACCTAATCGCGCTTCAATCGCAGCATCCATAACTCCCCATGCTTTCACTTTCACTTCTTTAGCGCACTGAGGGACAGGGACGAAAAGCGACGCGAACACAAGCGCTGACTTCCAACAAAATGCTTTATTTTTCACAGGGGTACATATATACAAATACAACAAAACTCAACGCACGCAGGTGCAGTGTACAGGAAGATTAGGAAAACCAATGATGAAATGCATGAAAGTTAAGATATGCAGACAACAAAATGATGCTGGAATTTTTCTTTCTGCGACATCAAAAGGACATTCAAGATTGTCGTTACCGGCGAGTCACTCTGTGGGCCTTGCTCAAAAAATCAAGTTCTTTTTCCGAGAGATCTATAGAAGGTGTACTAACGCACGCGTCTCCCAGACATGCTATCTTCGCCGATTCAATTATCTCTCATGTCGTTTGCTCCTGGCTTCTTCCTATCGCAATACACTGCGAATATATGGGATCACACCCGCACTTCCTGTAGTGGAATGCCAAATGTCCCACGCCTCCAGTTCGCACGTTATGTGCGTGTTCACGCAGCCTGTCGTTTGCACACCGTCCCGTCTGCCCTATGTATTTCTTGCCACAGGACAGCGGTAACTCATAAACGATGTTTCTCTCACATTTAACAAAGCTTTCTTTGTGCTTTTTCTGATGTCGCTGGCAATACGATCTGAACCGCTTTTGGGCAGAAGTTTCGCGACCTATTTGGAACGACCTTGCTTCGGTCGCGTACGCCGCAAGCGCCGTAAAACATGCCGGTTTTCGCCAACGATACCCTCCGTGATTGGCTTCACATGTGAAAATTTGCTCACGCTTTGCAGTCGCCCGCACCAGGGTTGCCGATGGTGGCTACATTGCGCCAAATTGGCGACGAAATTTTCAGTCGGCGCCATGGCTCTTTTTTAGATGCGAACCATCTTATGCTCGGGGCTCTGTCCGTCCCTCCCGCGTCCCGCGTCCCGCGTCCGGCCACGTTCATGAAGTAGGGAAGCACCCATTATGCGAACCAGAACACTGTAGTTATATGAAGGCCGTCAACCCTAGCACAGTCATCAGTAGAGGCCGGATTTTTAGGCACTAAAAAATCGTGTTTTAGGCGCCAAAAATAGGCAGGAAAAACACAGTTTTAGGCCCCCCAAAATCGTAAATATAGGCACAATAAATTTTTACAAAAACTCAAATTTTCGAATAAGGACGTGCGCGACCTGGTCTACGACAGGA
This sequence comes from Rhipicephalus appendiculatus, assembly GCA_030522465.1. Taxonomy (NCBI): domain Eukaryota; kingdom Metazoa; phylum Arthropoda; class Arachnida; order Ixodida; family Ixodidae; genus Rhipicephalus; species Rhipicephalus appendiculatus. The sequence continues at coordinate 10,649 of JALIZH010031717.1, forward strand.
AAGCAAACAAATGTTATATTTTATGATTGTACAAAGGCGTTAATCATTTAACATAGCCATGCAATGGTCCCTCTTCGGGCACGGTTTCCAGAACACGGTCTCTCCTTTTATTGTCCAGAATGGTAAGTTAAGTGTCAACCATCGAATAAACACGCTCCTGGGTCTGCTTCTTTTCGGCATGGCTGGGAAGGGCAGCACAGGATTCAATAGCCAGACCGCTAAAAGGCCAGAAGGGTCTGTTAGCCTTGTATTGGCCGGGTCTAATAGCGCAGAGTCAATTTCTCCTCTTTGTGTGAACACCATAAAGGGCCCCTTACCAGGTTTGAGTGTTTCGAGCTAGAAGTGTAATGCATGCATTGCGCTAACGATCACGTCTGCCAAGATTTGCAACGCTACGCTCCCCGGAAGGAGGTGACATGTCAGACTGAATGCCTCGTGCCCTTTATCTCACGGACGCGCGCGCCAATGTGGGGGGAGGTGAAGTTCAACAAGGAATGGTCCTGTGTATGTCACTGTAGTACATGAAACTGCGAGAATTATTCGAGGCTACATGTGTAATTTGTGCAACTGTTGCTTGAAAAGAAGAATGAAAGTTAATAGAAATATTAAAGCATACAAACGGAATGTGTGCGCACTTTTCTTTAGTTTTTTCTTCGAATCGAGAGCGATGCGAGACCTAGCTGCCTATATTTCTTTTGTGTTCATGTCCTCGCCGTTCCAGCGTCGTGCCGGCGCCAGCCCTGAAAACGCTTAGCATGTTTTTGGTGCATCGTTCCTTACAGCAGTTCCAGCTGTGCGACGCGCTGTGTCGTGGTAAGGATACAAGATCCATGCCAGCCTCTCCAAACGCATAGAGGGATCCATCCCACAGAAACAGGCAGTACACTATAGAGCGAACGCCGAAATAAGAGAAGACCGCTTGTGCGCACGACCTGGCTTGGGCATGTCATGTGCACATAGTGTAATCTTGCGTGCGCATGGCGTGTTGATGCGTCAACGCCGTGTGATCTTCCGGCTCCGAGTTTCTCTGATACCGAAGAGGGCAGGGAAGGAATTTGGCTTGCGAGTGGTAAAGGTTTCAAGCTCATCTACCGACATCATGCTTTCGCGGCTCGTAATGAACCAATTAAAAAGTTCTTGTGGTACAAAGCTCTTCATTGGGCACGCGAACACTTCCAGTATGTGACTAAAATTTCTAATGTGATCTGGTGAAGCGCCCTTTAAGAGTAAATTGCAAACGAAACGAAAGCCATGTGCACATCTGATTTTTTTTTTACCTACTCTCTGTTTTCCCCTGACGGCACTCCATGGTTTCGCATTCGCTCTCCATATTCCTGCTGCTGCGCGCAGGCACCTCCTGTTTTCTAAAGCCCTCCACCACGCCCAAGTCTTCAAGGAGGTGCTTCAATTCCTTGGGAACACTGGACTGGAAAACCGGCGGTAAAAGCCGCCGGTTAGACGCCACTCTCCTCTTCTTCCCCTCTCCTCTTCCCGCCTTCCCGCCTGGGACGTGCACCCATTTAGGGTTGCAGAAATAGCGTCCTTTCCTCTCTCCTGTTCCAACCGCTCGCGCCATGTCAGTGCGGTGGGGTAAGGTGGCCGGCGCGTCCCATTTCACTGCTGCTACCGGTTGCTTCCCGGATATTTGTTGAACTAGGGAACTATAGGTTGTTGCACCCCATAAAGTTCCGGAACGTCAATTTTGCCCGGTAACATGAATTACGGTCTCAAACTGTATTCGAAAGCAAAATTTGAGGCTAAATAGCGTTCATATAGGTACCAATTTTGAAAATAGGCATTTATGGGCACTTATAGACATTTAGGCACGAACCCCAAAAATAGGCATTTATAGGCACTATAAAAACACTATAAAAGCCCTCCTTTACCCCTAATTCATGCTCATATATCAAAGTGGCGCGATAGGAACGCAAGGAAAAAAATAGGCATTTGCCTATAATCCGGTCTCTAGTCATCAGAGTCATGGCCGAGAGCACAGAGAGGCTGCTTAGCAATGGCTAGGCAGGTGGTGTCTGTCGCCCAGGTTGACCCCATTCCTTAATCTTGCTTGCATGTGTTTGGAGGGGGCTTAGTCCGTCCCTCCTTCCCGCGTCCCACACCACCACAGCGCATGCGCGTCCCCTCCCCCCTCTCTCTCCTACGCTCACCCCCTTTCTCTCCTTTAGGAATCCTCTACTCTACGCAGCGGCCCCCCGCGTCCCACAGCGCATGCGCGTCCCCTCTCCTACGCTCACCCCCTTCCTCTACTCTAGGAATCATCTACTCCACGGAGCGGCGCCCGCGTCCCACATCCCCACAGCGCATGCGCGTCCTCTCCCCCCCTCTAGGTATCCTCTACTCTACGGAGCAGCTCCCGCGTCCCACACCTCCACAGCGCATGCACGTCCCCTCCCCTTCTCTCTCATCTCCTACGGTCCCCCCCCCCGTCCTTTCCTCCAAGAATCCTCTTCGGAGCGGTGCGCACGACAGGTGGTGTGACAGCTGGGGGGCGCCACGGTAGTTCAGCCGTATGAAAATGACGGAGCGCGCGCGCCTCATTCTCTCTCCTGTGCAGCGCCGCGATGAGCGCCCGGACCACTGCCATGAAACGAGAGCGGCAACGTTCCTCCCGCTCAAGCTAATTATCTCCCCGCTGCTTCGCATCCACACATGGTTACCTTTAGCGGGAGATGGGGAATTTTTTAAACTTGTGGTTTTACTTATTCAAAATGGTTTTATTTATTCATCAATAGTGAAGACTCTGTTGATAACACCGCTTCTGTTCTATTTGGCTAGAAATTCGGCGATAATATAAAATGACATGGCTACTTTCGGCTACTTTTGGCGTGAGTTCTGGCGCCTTTTCATGTCCACCCGACGGCAACCCTGGCCCGCACCACTCGTTCACAAGCTCCTACCGTTCCGGTTGCGCATGTTAGACCGCTGCTGTGAACGGGCGCCCGAAGATTTTTGTGCCCGGGGCACCCATTACGATGAAGCACAACGTTACCGTTGTCAGATGAGCCGTATCGCGCGACCACATGGGAATAAAGAAACTATCTACCGTATCCCTCTGTTAGCCTTTAGGATTTTAGGAGTGGCGCTGCTGACTGGAATGGCGGCTCTTCTATCAACATGCTTGCACGCCAAGAAAAGTAAAAAAAAATCCACGCATATCCACGAAGTGAATGATGATGAGTGGGCGAAGCACGGTGATTGTTCGGTAACCGTGAATCTCCCGTGATATTTGCCCAATCGCTCATGGAAATGAGTGACAACGCGTGTGTTCCGTATATACAATGTGTTTTATTGGTTATAACTCGTATGTCGTACTGAGTTCTGGATTCCGTTTTCCTTTCATTATCACCGCTTTGTGGTCCGTGAAATGTAGAGCCAATGGTTCTTCGAGCGCAGCTAACCTGAAGTTGGCAAAGACAAGGTCTATGCACGTCTTCTTGCTGGTTGTTGGTTGGCAGCAATCACCTCTTTGTTTTCGACGTAAAGCTGTGTGTACTTGTTGTTGCTTAGTACATTCATCACCTCGTTTCTGAAAGGCACGTACAACAAGACTTGTTCTCGCCTGTAGTCGTCAAGAGAGTCCAATGTGTAATGTCGGTACCTGATGATGACGCGTCTGTCACGAAGGACATATCTCTTGGTTCGAGAGTCGTACCTATACTTGCTAACGAAATCTGCCAAGCACACCTGTTGCACTTCAGATGTCCTGCTTTCATACTTTTGCACAACGTTTAGTTTCCAGACAGCCGCCGCATGCCGAGCTCTCGCCACCGGGGTAGCAGATTGTTCTTGTCGACGTTGCCGTTTTGCTGCCGCTTGTCGAGCTCTCAACTCCGGGCCCGCTTGTCGTTTCTGTCGTTTTGCTGCTGCTTCTCGCTCTCTCAACTCCGGGTCCGATTGTCGACGTTGTCGTTGAGCCGCCGCATGCCGCGCTTTACGTTCGTTCTGATCCATGGCAGAACGAACGAACGGCTATGAGCGCGCACGCCGCCGCCGCACGCCGACAAGGCTTGGTCCTAAGGTGCTCCGCCCCTAAAAGTTCATGGAATTTAGTGTTCATCGTACCACGGAATCGAGGCGTCAACACGAGGTCGCAGGCGCTGCGCTCGCCGAATGAAGCCAACTGAACCGCCTCACAGGCCGCGTCCCACGGCGCCGACGGCGCCGAGGCCGACCCGCGGGTTCCGCGGCGTGGCGATAGATGGCGTGAGCGCGTTCGCAAACTCCACTGAACGGAGCCTATGAGCGCGCACGCCGCCGCCGCACGCCGACAAGGCTCGGTCCTAAGGTGCTCCGCCCCTAAAAAGAAAAAGCGAGCCAGTGCGTAATAACGCTGCCAGCACACCATAGTGTCTTTATTTTTCCTTTGTCTTGCCATAGCTGGCAGTACACGTTTCGTGTATATATAATATTCGACATTCGATTCGAATTCGATATTTTTGGCCACTATTCGGCACTATTCGATTGGAATTCGATTCGAGATGAAATTTCACTATTCGCACACCCCTCCTAATTAGCCGTTATTGTTAAGCATCACGCCACCACGTTAAAGCGAATGACAAAGGCATGCCCCGACGTCAAGCTAATCTAGCAATACTGGTCAAGGACAACATCCATAAATTTACCAGTGATATGTCTCCCGCAAAGTAAAAAAGGTAATGCACTTGGCACTCCCCTTGTACAGATGACGCGGTACGAATTGAAAAAAAATTATTACAGTCTTCCGCAATGAAACAGCTGTTCTACAGAAAATAATGCTTCTTTTCAATGGCTAGACTACTATATTCGCAGGAGTAGGCAGGTTGGCTTGTTCGCCATTCAGAATTTCACTCACAACACAAAACGCGGTACTGTAGTGCAAAGAATCACACGGACTACAACAGATCAAGACGGGACACAGCGCTGTTGTCGTCCATGTATTTCTTTGCGCTACAGTACCGTGTTATGCACTACCAAATAGCCCTCAGTCTGTCCTTTTAAACAACACAGAAACACGAGAACTGTTGCAAATAGGCACAAAACTGGAAAAACTCTCTCCCTCCTCCACCTGCACATTATCTTGAGATTCACTTTTACAACAGGCACCTTCAAATATGCTACGATTGATGGAATATCAGCCAGTTTATGTTAGAACACAGTGATGACTTGCTGCCTAACAGCCAGTCGCCTACTCTCTTCCACAATGTGTTGTAAGAGTAAATCATCTCTTCTACTTGTTTGGTAATAAAACACAAGCCGTTACATTGAGCGAGAAGTGTTTCACCAGTTTGAATTGCATGAAGAAGTTCATTTATTACATTTGCATGCATGACAAATAGTCATACCTCAGTTAAAACAAGAAACAGTGTTCGCACTATTTTATTGAAATGAAAAATAGCAGCAGTTCTCATGTCAGTGTAAGCACATGTATCTTTCCATCTTTAAGCACAGAAACTACACCCAATGCTGAACACGTGAAACGACGTATATACAGTACAGCCCAAGCACTATACATAATTCACAGCAGTAAAGTAACATGAAAGTAGTGTGTAAAATCTCATCATATTGCGTACTAACATGTGCCCTTCACAGTGCCAGTATCTAAGCACAAACCAAAGAAATGGGATGCACAAGGAACTTGGTGTCAGCCTACACATGAAGGCAACTAAATTAGTACACTAAGGCTAAGCATTACTTTTGAGCAATATACAACCATGTAGATAGGCATGTGTTCTAGTTTTGTTTATTGCGTTAGTTTGCACTATGACATCAAAACATGTCGCACATGATCATACAGTTCAGTTTCCGGCAGAAATGTCTAAAACTGATTGTAGATCCAACTTACGACGATTTATAAAAGCTTTCAGGAATGCCCACAAAATGACAACGCTGCCTTCATATATTTGTGCACATATTTACTCACAGAAATCTGAAAACTAACGTAAATTCCTGGAATTATGCTTGGGAACTTGTCGGCATTATCACATGAGTGCAATGTACCAATACTTCTATTAGGCATATTTAGTACATCTATGTTAACAGTATTTCCATGCCAGCCAGTGTTCGCTAATTAAAGATGAAGAACTTAAAGTTCTTCATATTTAATTAAGCCCAGCACCGTGGCTGCAAAGTCAACTTGAAATTAAGCAATCACATGCTTCAAAATTAAAATTAAAAATTTCCTATAAATGGTGGCTGGTGGCTTGGCCCATTGGACTCTATAGACCTTATGCAAACTCTGCTACCATCTAGCGGCCGCCGTACGCATTTCCGCCATGTTGAAGGCCCCGCATGTGCATACTAGAGCGTACGTGTCGACGTGTGGCGGCTCATAGCAGCGGCAATTTCGAGATATTTTCGTGTGCCATGTTCAGATTGAGGAAATTGAGACGCTGAAAAAGGTTTGCAGGAAACTAACCTCCATGTTATTAGATTTCTTCGCGGCCGAAGAGAAGCGACAGATCGTTCCGTTGCTCCGGCTGCTACTTACGACTGATACCGTGTTTACGTTCGCCGTTCTTAATAGATGCGGTATGCGACAGCATCGGCACTCATCGGAGCACACTCTTTCGTGTCATGCCGGAACGAGAAAGTTTTCGCGCCGTGTGCTTGCAAGCACAGACAAACCGGCTTCGTGTACGAGCTTCAAAGATGCATCGATCGCGGTACTCGGGTATGCCTGCGCTGCTGTTGACACCATTATTAGGGTTTATTGCATTGCGATAACAATTAATGGTAGACAGGTACTCGTGAGTGTAATTGATTCTCAGCGAACGGACCGATTGTGCTGGAGCCAGTGGCGTAGGCAGAAATTTGTTTATGGGGGGGGGGGGGGGGGGGGCACGCATTTGAGCCGACGTGGGGACCGGGCAGGTAAGTGTGCTCGAGTGTCATTTTGTGTTCTGTATTCCATGGCCGACAAAAAAAATTTCGGGGGGGAGGGGGGAAGGGGGGCACGGGCTTGGTCTACCACCCCTGGCTACACCATTGGCTGGAGCGTACAATGTAGCCCCTGGTGGGATGCTTTGCGCGCGTATTGTCTTATATGCGTATTTTTGAAGCGTTGCATGTGCCATCATTGCCAATAAATACAGAGGAGCGGCCCGGATGGCCTGACCGTACCCCCTTGCTTTTTTTTTTAATTTATACGCAAGAACAGCACATATCAGGTTCTCACAGAAGCTGATCCTTCCTCGGAAAAATCCCGCATCCACCCCTGTGAGCTATAATATGTGAACAGACGCTTGCGTGTGGCACTTTTCGTATGAAACTTTTAAGAAAGGCTGTTCTGGCAGATGCGTGTTACAGTGACCGCGGGTGCGCTGCCATTGGTTACGCGCTGAGGTAGTTTCGCAAGCGTTCAGTCGGCGTCGCAGAACTGTCTTGCTAGAACAGGGGTGGAATTGCAAGGCATCAGCAGTCCCCAAAAGCGGCGATGGGAACGCGAATATTCTTGACGTATCGTGTTATTTATGAGCACATGTCGGAAGGATATTCAATAAAATACCAACTAATCAGCGCCTACTTCTTGAAGCAACTAACACTTTTCATGTTGACTTTTCACGTGCGTGAGAGGCGAAAAACTTTTGCATCTTAATCGTGCCATAATTATATACATAACACACGTCGGTGACTACAGCAGCGAAATATTTTTTGTTTCAAAATTATAAAAAGAGGACAAAGTCACTTAATATTAGATGCCTTATATATCAGGTCGACGTAGAGTCTCCCTTATGAAATACGCTTTGAAACGGATCAGCAGCACTTTTTACCGTCATCGCTGTGCCTCGCCGTGTCGCGCGCTAAAGCCTCCTACTAACCATCCTACACTACACTCATGATAATGAAATAGTTACAAACTCTTTATTCGCTACACTTGAAACAGAGAAACAAATATTATAACCTAGCGCATGGCTTCATTCTCAACGACGACAGGCTTACATGTGACTCGGTGACAAACTTGTACTTTCTTCTCATTGTGACGCTATTCTTAACACGTAATCATTGTCAACGTATAACTAGGAAATGCCGGTAACGTGTACAGGCCCTTACCCACTAATCTCACGTTTTTGTGCCCCGATTGCACACTATCAAAACAGATACAAGCAAGAAGCTGTAGCAGCGACAGCAATACGACTCGGACACAAGCCTCCAACATGGCGCCGAATGGATAGCGTCGCCAAACCTCCGACAGATGGCAGAAATTTTGCATAAGGTCTATAACTTAATATGCCATGAGGTTGAATTAAATTTGACCAGACACGTATAGAGGCTCTAAAGCAGCCAGGACTAAAGTTCATAGTTCAAGTGGGAAAACAAAACCACAACACACATAGAAATGAAGGCAACAGGACGACGCGCTACTAGCGACTGAAGTTTAAGACGTGCTTGGCTTTTTTAGACGTTTGTACTCTTTCTGCGAATGTGTGATTGTTTAATTTTGTAATTTTTTTCGTAGTGTGTATATATATTTATGTGGTTTGCATTAAACTTCAGTTGCTACTATAGCGCATCGTCCTGTGCCTTTCATTCTCATTTCTCTGAGTTGTGGGTTTTTTTTTCGCGCACTTTCATTAGCTATGAGTACACATTGACTCGCCCAACTATCCATTTTAGGATTAAGTTTGCTGCATAAAGGCGGTTACACTGAGTGTCGTATTGAACAATGCAATTTTCAAATGCACAGGCTAGTGGAAAGGTTGCACGCAGTATCATTCATAAAACTCTGCAGCAATCCCAGTGTTTGTGCAATTGCTAAAGATGTACGAAATTCTTGAGATAGTGTACAGTAAGACACAGCGGAGTGTTCTCACAATACACTGTCTCGTACATAAGCAGATGGGCGAGCAACTCTTGCTGCTTTACCAGAAACGTCTCCCTGAAAACGATACAAAAAACAAGTCTATAAGCTTTCTGTGTAAATTTCTTGCCAAGGACACACTTTACTGTACGTATTGCCGTCTTTTAAACAAAACATCAAACAATGCAATATTGTGAGGCTGCTAAGTAGTTCCTTGGGAATTTCACTTAATGTACACAGGGCGAAAAATACAAGGTAAAGATATGCGAAACACCAGAAGATTTACTCTTGTTTTGTGTACAACCATTCGGGCAGTTTTCGATGTCAGTGAAGTTAGCATGATATAAAAGGTTAGGCAAGCATCAGAAAGCGCTCACGTGCTGTCTGATACTTGCTCTTATCCAGGATCATCACCTCATGAAATCGTGCTTCGCATCTGCAGATCTTTCAAGTCCGCAAGAAGATGCGCAAGGTCATTTTCTTTGCTTAGATTTCAGTCATGTTCCCCGGTTCGTACGTTCGTACAGCGGTCAGTCTGCCACACATAATAACTGCCGCACGTCAGGGGGATATGGTATTGAACTCCTATCTCACATTTCGTGTAAGCCGAAGCGTGTTTCACACCGCCGCCTGCGGGTCCCTCAGCAGTGGTCCGAGGGCAGAGCTGAGACAGCATCATGGGGGGCAGAAAAAACAAGGGGGACATCATACCTGCATTCCACCTTTTTGATGTTGTGGGTCACCTTATGAACACAAGGAACCACTACAGGTCTTACGGAGCTAGTAGCCGTGCTTGCTACCGCCGGTTACTTGCTGCCTTTTAATCTTCTGCAGGAGAGTTTCCACCACTGACGTAAGCAACGAACTAGGAAAGCCAAACCATAATAAGGCACCTAGCCTCTTTGTCAAAGGCAGCCTGCATCGTGTAAATGCACGATTTCTTTAGCGCGGAATCCAGGCGGAGCAGAGCAACACCCCGCCTTATCAGTTTAGATGTATCTGGATAATACGGAACCAGCCCCTTATTCGCACGTGGCGAATACTGCCAGCACGCATGACTGCCATGGAAAGTTAAACATAAGTCCAAAAACCGCAACGATTTCCGAACGGGTAGTTCATAAGGTGAAATTAAGACCTTAATCTGTTATAAATAAATCATTTGGAAGCGCCGCCCATGTCGTCATGTTCGTCTTTCTTCTGTGTGTTTTTTCTAGCGGCAGAATGTCATACAACGAACAGATTCAAGTGACTTATATCAATGCTATTAAAATAGCCTTGCACAACAAACACATCTCCAAAAGGCCAAGAAAAACATCTCCAAAAGGCCATAAATATGCACATGTTAACCCCTGGCAACTTCCAGTGCTGATACGTGACTAATGAAGTTACAATAACATAAAATGCACGTGCTTCACAAAACACTGTCACTTAGCGGATGTCTGTCACATCATATGGCCATAATTATGTGACGATTATGTCACATGTTAACGCGCAGAAATTGACATAGAGAAGGAGGATCAAAAGAAGCAAACAAAGCATGAAAACAGAATAAATAGAACACAAAATCGGCCTGAATACACATTTCATCACATGACAGCGTGATAATAGCGGCTTTTTTTTTTGTTTTTTGCTGAAGTGTATACTTCCTGAAAGCACTCTACTTCATTAATGCTTTATCGCAAGCAAGGAAATTATGTCCTACGAAGTACGAACATATTTTTCAACGCATCGATTGGCTGGTCGTGCGAAGCATGTGCTATATTTGCAGGAGTTTCTAAATATGCATGACGCATCGTCGCCCCGTGCGTTTAATGACTACTTTTTTTTCGATTTTCATTGCACCTTTCACGTGACGCAATGTACAGAACGTGACATATATAGCTAGCTGCCCGAGCGACGATAAGGACGTGCGAACAGAGGAAATATGAGTATTACTATTACTCACCATTTGTGTTCCTGATGGTGCCGCGAACGCAGTGGGCCCATCATCTGCTTGGTAATATACACAGCGGCAGGCTCGCTTGAGTCGCCGGGAAATTCCCACACCATCGCACTTGTAGTGCGACATGTTGCACTGTCGCCAAACCACGCATTTCACGTCCAGCGGCGAGAACACAGTAAGGATGTTGGCACAAAACGCGCGCACACGGTCAACACATCTGGTTCACAAGGTCAAGGTAATCGCAAGACGGATTTGCTTCGGCATCACGCACGCTGCTGGAGCCAGCCTACGGTAGTCTCCGCTGGCAAATGGGAACTTCAACGACTCCCCTTTCAAGTTTTTTTTCTTCCCTTTTTTAAATGCGAAGCATTTCTTAGCGAACTTCGGCGAGTTTGAGCGTATCTATCTGACTATCTATCTAGCCGCCTACGATTTTGAGCTCTCCTGGGCGTATCGTTAATGGGATTTATACCAAAATTGGTATGGCGTAACATGACTGTATGACGAACATGAATGACTGGTCATATCATGAAAATCATGACTAACTAGTCATGAAAAGTATGATTTACACGCCATAGCCGTAGTGCTCCTAAGGCCGTTTTCTTAATTTGATATGCCCAAAAATTGGTACGATGAGACATTCGTGCATGAACAACATAAATGGCAGGTGGTAATATGAAAATCATGACATGCATGTCATGTACAACATGATTTGCATGCCACGCTCATGGTGCGCTGACGGCCGTTTCGCTTGCTTGATATACACCAAATTTGGTATTGCGTGACGTGACTGTATGACGAACATAAATGCCAAGTGGTCATACAGAAATCATGACTTGTCATGTGCGACATGACGTGCATGCCACGCTCATGGCGCGCTCGCGGCTGTTTCGTTAGCTTGATATACACCAAATTTGGGATTGAGTGACGTGACTGTATGACGAACATAAATGACAAGTGGTAATATGGAAATCATGACATGTCATGTGCAACATGACTTGCATGCTACGCTCATGACACGCTCGCGTCCGTTTCGCTAGCTTGATATACACCAAATTTGGTATTGCGTGACGTGACTGTATGACGAACATAAATGCCAAGTGGTAATATGGAAATCATGACATGCCATGTGCAACATGACTTGCATGCCACGCTCATGACTCGTTCGCGGCCGTTTCGCTAGCTTGATATACACCAAATTTGGTATTGCGTGACGTGATTGTATGACGAACATAAATGCCATGTGGTCATACGGAAATCATGACATGTCATGACTTGCATGCCACGCTAATGACACGCTCGCGGCTGTTTCGCTAGCGTGATATACACCAAATTTTGTATTGCATGACGTGACTGTATAATGAGCATAAATGAGAAGTGGTAATATGGAAATCATGACATGTCATGTGCAACATGACTTGCATCCCACGCTCATGGCACGCTCGCGGTCGTTTCGCTAGCTTGATATACACCAAAATCGGTATTGCGGGACGTTACTGTATAACGAACATAAGTGGCAGGTGATAACATGAAAATCTTGGCATGCATGTCATCTACATTGCCCTTTACAGGCCACGCTCATGGTGCGCTTGCGTCCAGTTCGCTAGCTTGATATAGACCAAAATTAGTATTGCGCTACGTGACTGCATGACGAACATAAATGAGAGGTCCTAACATGTAAATCATGGCATGCATATTATGTCCAGCACGATTTGCCCCTTGCTGGCTGCTTCGCATTACATCGATTCCCACAGTGCGTGGGATCTGCCGGCTTTTTGTTTTTGTTTTCTTTCGCGCCGTAGGCGTCACCACGCGCCTGATTTGAACTCTTACAGGCGAGTCGCAGTCGCCCGGAGGTCTAAAGGCATTTTTTCTCGCTTCCTCCTGCTCACAGCTGCCGCTTGATAAGATTCGCCTTTTCTTTTTCTCTTCTTTCCTTTTCTTTCATTTCTTTTCTTCCTTTCATTCTTTCTTTTTTTTTTTGCGTCGGGCTTTCTTCCGCACGGAATTTTATTCCGTGCGTTGAGGCACGCCACCTCTGGCCAGTTCATTATGCGAGAGCGTATACTGAGCGTGCATGCCGTGCCAATCGACCACATCGGGGGGCTTGCAAGCTTTTCCTTTTAGTTTAATTTTGATTTGATGGAAAAAAAATCGCCGCCATATCCACAAAGTGAATTATGTTAGAGAAGCTTGCTCGGAGATGATCGGGTAAACCGCGAATCCTCCGTACACATCTCCTACCATCATATTGTCGCAACGCGGGAAGAATAAGGCACAGGACCACGCTGCAACGTGAAAAGATCAATCTGTATTCACTGATCACAATGACAAAAGCAGACGCTTGAACGTCGTCTTCCTCAGACAGACGACAGCTGCTGCTCGTGCTGCTCACTTCGTTGTCCTCTGTCGTCCTGGCGGCTACCAATCGTGACATAAGCATCCCTTCCAAGAAAGCATCGTCCCGATGCTTTATCATCATGGCAACAGAACTTGCACTCACTGGCCGCTAAGTTCATTCGGACAAATAAGATTTCATCCGAACGACGTGCACAACTTCCGGTACATGCCTTTGACGCCTTGAGCAATGCGGACTGTCGGGAACTACCTCGTAATTAACATCAGTGAGACGTCGGAGAACTTTATACGGTCCGAAATAGCGCCGTAACAGCTTCTCGGAGAGGCCACGACGGCGAACTGGGGTCCACACCCAAACTCTCTCTCCCGGCTCATAGGAGACTGGTCGGTGGCGTAGACTATACCGCCTTGTGTCGCAGTCCTGCTGCCGTCGAATGCGTACGCGTGCAAGTTGTCGGGCTTCTTCAGCCAGCTGAGTTATGTAGTCAGCATCCGTTTCGACGCCATCGTTTTCATGCGGCAGCATCGCGTCGAGCATGGTTGTAACTTCACGGCCATGGATAAGACGGAATGGTGTCATGCGTGTTGTCTCTTGCTGGGCAGTGTTATACGTGAAAGTAACATAGGGCAAGATCTCGTCCCAATTCTTATGCTCCACATCGACGTACATGCAAAGCATATCCGCAAGGGTCTTGTTGAGGCGCTCCGTCAAACCATTCGTTTGTGGGTGGTATGCCGTCGTACGCCAGTGTGAAGTGCCACTAAGTCTTAGAACGGCGTGTAACAGATCAGCGGTGAATGTTGTTCCCCTGTCAGTTATAACAACTGATGGAGCGCCATGCCTCAGCATCACATTCTCTATGAAAAAACCGGGCTGCTTCACTTGCCGTGCCCCGCTCCAGAGCCTTGGTTTCGGCGTATCGAGTGAGGTAGTCTGTGGCTACAATTATCCATCTGCGACCCGCAGCCGAAGTCGGAAATGGGCCTAAGAGATCCATTCCGACTTGCGAAAATGGAGTTTCCGGTACATCAATAGGATGGAGGAGCCCTGCTGGTTTGACTGCTGGCACTTTCCTACGCTGGCAATCGAGGCAAGTCCGAACGTGTTGTTGAACGGTTGCCGTCAATCTTGGCCAGCAGTTTCACTCGGCACAGCATTCGTGTGTAACCCAAATGACCGGATGTCGCTTCATCATGACACGCCTGTAGTACTTCTCTCCTGAGTGGCGTTGGGACGACGAGTAAGTAAGTGTTGCCGCTCGGAGAAAAGTTCACTTTATACAGGACGTCGTTGCGCAGGCAAAAGGACGCTAATCCTCTTGCAAAGAGCTTTGGCACATTTGACGTGCGACCTTCCGAGAAACCAATAATGGACTGCAATTCCGGGTCGTCGCGTTGCTGCTACGCGATTGTGGCCGTGTCGACAACACCGACAAAGGCCGCGTCGTCGTCATCTTCGGCATTTGCATGTTCAAATGGGGCGCGAGACAGATAATCGGCATCCGTATGCCGCTTCCTCGATTTGTATACAATAACCATATCGAATTCTTCCAAGCTTAAGGCTCCAGCGCGCCAATCGTCCTGATGGGTCCTTTAGTTCGTCAACCAGCAGAGGGAGTGATGGTCACTGACAACATTAAAAGGGCGGCCGTACAAATAGGGGCGAAACTTAATAACAGCCCACACCACCACAAGACACTCTTTTTCAGTGGTGGAATAATTTTCTTCTGTGCGGGAGAGAGGGTTCTGCTCACATAAGCAATTATCTGTTCGGCACCATCTTGCCACTGCACGAGTACGGCTCCTAAGCCGACATTGCTGGCGTCTGTGTGAACAGCTGTCGGAGCATCATCGCCGAAGTGTCCGAGGAGTGGCGGCTTTTGGAGGCGTTGTCGCAGCTCGTTGAACGCCGCCTGCTGCTCTTCGCCCCACACGAATGTGACGTCTTCTCTGGAGAGGCGTGTCAATGGCGAGGCAATCCGTGAAAAGTTCTCAATGAAGCGTCGGTAGTAGGCGCACAATCCTAAAAATCGTCTCACGGACTTTTTGTCAGATGGGGCTGGAAAATTTGCAACTGCAGCTACTTTGTCGGGGTCAGGCCGCACACCTTCACTGCTGACAAGGTGTCCCAGGAACAGAAGCTCTTAGAAGCTAAAGTGGCATTTTTCCGGTTTAAGCGTGAGTCCAGCAGATCGTATCGCTTTAAATACCGCGTCTAGTTGCTTCAGGTGCTCGTCAAATGTTGCAGAGAATACAATGACGTCGTCCAAGTATACCAAACACGTTTGCCACTTGAGACCGGATAGTATGGTATCCATAAGCCGCTGTTTTTTCCCGGTCTCTTTCGTCGACTTCTATCTTCCAATACCCACTCCTTAAATCCATCGACGAGAAAAAGCCAGCACATCCCACGCTCTGTAGGAATCGATGTAATGCAAAGCACCCAGGAAGGAGCAAATCATGCTTTACATAATTTGCATGTCATGTTTTACATGTTAGGACCTTCATTTATGTTCGTCATACAGTCACGTCACGCAATACCACTTTTGGTGTATATCAAGCTAGCGGAACGGCCGCGAGCGCGCCATGAGCCTGGAATGCAAGTCATACCGCACATGACATGACATGATTTATATATTACCACTAGTCATTTATGTTCTTCATACACTCATGTCACTAAATACCAAATTTGGTGTATATCAAGCTAACGAAACGGCCGCGAGCGCGCCATGAGCGTGGCATGCAAGTCATGTCGCACATGACAAGTCATGATTTCCATGTTACCACTAGTCATTTATGTTCGTCATACAGTCACGTCACTGAATCCCAAATTTTGGTGTATATCAAGCTAACGAAACGCCCGCGAGCACGCCATGAGTGTGGCATGCAAGTCACGTCGCACATCACAAGTCATGATTTCCATATTACCACTTGTCATTTATTTCGTCATACAGTCACGTCACTCAATCCCAAATTTGGTGTGTGTCAAGCTAACGAAACGGACGTCAGTGTATCGTATTAGCACGTGCGCGCTTTTTTATGCGCATACAGCACCCTTATTTTTGTCACAACACACACCCCCTTTTGCCCTCTCCCTACAGCAGTATATTAACCGCTGTCAATAAACAACGTTGTTCGCTCTTCTGTTGCTGTCCCGGTGTGTCACTTCGGCAGCCCAGATTCCGATACATGGTGTCAGAAGTGGGATGGATGACCACTAGGCCACAAGCTGCAAAGTGCCTTAAAGATGGACTACGTGAAGCCACCTGAACCACTGCGCTTATCCGGAGACGGCGGAAGATACTGGAAGTCTTTCATACAACGGTTTGAGCTGTTCCTTAAAGCAACCTGCCCTGACAAGGAAAGATCTGAGAAGGCAAAGACAGCGATCCTGCTGAGCATCGCTGGCGAAGAAGCAATAGAGGTGTATAACAACTTCTCGTTTGCTGAAGAAGCGCACAAGCACGATTACAAGACAGTAGTCGCAATGTTTGAGGTATACTGCGTCGAAAAGGAAAACGAAATCCACGAAAGGTGTGTGTTGAGAACACGTCTACAAGCCGAGGCGGAGCCTTTCGAACAATTTCTACGAGATATCAAGCCGCAGGCGGCTCATTGCAACTTCGGCCCCTTGACAGATGGTACGGTGCGTGATCAGATCGTGTTTGGCACGAATTCGCCACGACTGCGGGCGAAAATGCTCAGGGATGAAGGACTGAACCTGGAAAAAGCCATTAGTATGTGCGAAGGCGGCAGAGACAGCAGCTCGTCAGAACGACGCTTGGAAAAAAGGAAAAGAAAGCCACGAAATAGACACAGTATCATCCAGAAGTACCCCCCACAGTGACGCAGATCTTACGAGATTAAGGAAAAACCGAGTCTTACAACGAGAGCAAGGCCGAATCGGAAGTAAACGCGATGACAAGAGGCGGTCCTACAATATCGAAGTGTTACCGGTGTGACCGACGTCACGCTCCAAGGAATTGTCCGGCGTATGGCAAGAAGTCTCACCACTGCAAAGGGCCAAATCACTTTGCCTCATGCTGCAACCGTAGAGCTGACATCAAGAGGATACACCAAGTGGAAGATGAGTTTGAGGTCTTAGACGCAGTCGTAAGCAGTGTCAGTCACGACCGCGACTGGCTGATTAATACCAAAGTAAGGGGCCAGGATGTAACGTTCAAGGTTGATACCGGAGCCCAAGCAAATCTGATACCGTTGTCTCTGTATCGAAAGTTAAGCGTTGAAGCTCTTCAACCTAGTGGGGCTATCCTGCGTTCCTACGGAGGAAGCATCATCAAGCAATGGGGAACATTTTCAACACCAGTGCTGATAAATAATAAGCGGTGCTCGGTTCGGTTCTTCGTCGTCCAAAAGGACCACCAAGCCATCCTCGGCTTGGAAGCCTGTGAGCGCTTTGGTCTAATCCAACGCACCGTCGAAAGTGTAACCACAAGCCCTCCAAGTGATCTGACCCAAAAGTTCCCCGAGCTGTTTCGCGGAACCGGATGCCTCCAGCGGAACTACAATATCGTGCTTCGCGACGATGCGCTGCCCATTGTTCAAGCGGCACGAAGAGTGCCCCTCTCCCTCCAACAGCCACTTCGCGCCGAGTTAACCAAGATGGAACAAGAGGGCATAATCAAGAAAGTCAGCTGCCCAACGGACTGGGTGAGTCCCTTAGTTATTGTAAGAGAAAAAAAACGGTAGGCTCAGAATTTGTCTAGATCCTCGGAAAATCAATAAGAGCATCAAAAGAGAGCATTATCAAATGCCGCGACGCGACGACATTGAAGCAGAACTGGCAGGCGCTAATTTTTTTTCTCGCCCTGACGCCTTTTATTCGTTTTAGTAGGTTAGGCAGCGAGCCAAAGTCTCAACACTACGCATCTTGGGCCTTCTTATTCAAAAAGATAGAACCGGTGGAGCGGAGCTAGAAAAGCTACAAAGAACAGCTCAGCAAATAACGCATCTTATCAAGCGAGTTGCAAGCAAACGCCATGGACTGAAAGAGGAGGACTGCATAACTATGATTCAAGCGATACTCACAAGCACCATAACCTACGGGACCCCATACGTGGACATGAAGAACGGCCAGCGTAACAAGGTGAACATCCTCATCCGCAAAGCCTACAAAATTGCCATAGGACTTTCACCCACCACATCCACGGCACAGCTCCTCAAGATGGGGGGTTCATAATACATGGGAAGAGGTTAATTGAAGCCCAAAAGGTGAACCAACTAGAAAGATTGAAACTTACAACAACGGGACAAGCACTTTTAAGAAATCTTGGTTATGCAGTCGAAAAAGAAGCCCACCTGCCCCTAGCCTATTCCCCATGAAATCATGGATAAAATATATGTGTGTCAAATACCAAGGAACATGCACCCGGAACATGACAAAGGAAAAAGACAGGCAAGAGTACAGTTGTTACAGCAGAGGCTCGCGAGCTATAGCAACACTGAGAGCATACGTTACGCAGATGCCGCTAAATACCCAGGGGGGAAACAAATATGTAGCCTGCGTGGTTGATGAAGAGGGTAGAGAGCTCACTGCAGCTTCTACATATGCCAATGATGCAACCACCGCAGAGGAACTGGGCATTGCGTTAGCCATCAGTACGAGTTCTTCGTCAATTACGATCGTGACGGACTCACAAGAAGCGTGTCGAAGATTTCAAAAGGGATCAATTGGCAAATCAGCCCTTGAAATCCTCCTAAAGTGCGACTTCGAAGACGCAAGTATCCTCTGGACACCGGGGGGCACGAATCCCTAGCGGGGAACCAAGCGGCGCATGCCGCAGCCCGAGAGCATACCCACCGGGCTATTCCGCAGGGATACTCGGACTCCGGAAACGTAGAGGAGCCAATACCGAGAAAATACTCCAACATACTCGCGCACTACCGGAAGCAACGACGCTACTATCCATTTGCTCATAAAAGGCTGAGTAGAGAACAAGCGGTGACCTGGAGAAGACTACAGGCGGGCACCTATCCGCACGGTACACTACTACACAGAATGTACCCCGGCAACTACAGTAGGAATTGCCAATACTGCCCGGACTCTGCCAACACCCTGTACCACACGGTATGGGGCTGTCGAAACAACCCGAGTATCCCACCCACGGATGAACAGAGCGGACAAGGAAATCCCGAAGACCAGTGGGAGGCGTTGTTGGCGTCTGTAAACCCTGAGGACCAGCTGCGGCTGGTGGAAAGGGCTCGGGCGTCGGCGGCCAGCCATGGCTACCTGGAATGAGGAAGTCACCCACCTATGGGCGAAGAGAACGCGCGCCTGGTCGCATAATAAAGTTTATTTCTCTCTCGCCCTGACGCAACTGCAGGGTTCCATCAAATTCCTCTGAACTAGGAATCGTCAAAGTTGTGTACTTTTTCCACCCCGTTCGACCGTTTCCTTCGGCTACCCTTCGGCATAGCATCAGTCGGCGAGGTTTCCCAGAAAGCATTGAACGAAATATTTGATTGCCTACCTGGTGTTCGGGTGTATGTTGATGATGTGCTTGTGTGGGGAACCACAAAAGAAGAGCATGATCAGCGGCTAGAAGACACGTTGAAAGCGGCTATGGCTGCGGGACTAACATTTAACCCTGCAAAGTGTGTGTTTTCAGTGCAAGAAATTGAGTTTCTTGGCGACATCATTGGCAATAATGGAATCAAGCCAGACCCTTCACTGCTTGCCAGCGTATTCGGTTTACCAGCACCGCAAAACAAACAAGCCGTTCAGAGAATGTTCCGTGTGATTAACTATTTTGGCAAATATGTATCCAGTCTAACGCAACGAACTACGCTTTTGCGCTCTCTTTTGAAGCATGATGTACAGTTTGAATGGACGCCTGAGCACGAACGCGAATGGCGTGATGTCTGCAAATCATTGAGTGCAGCCCCACTTATGGCAATCTTTGACTCAAACAGGGCCACGAAGGTCACATCAGATGCATCGAAGGACGGCGTGGGTTCAGCCCTGTTGCAGCTACACGATGATGGTTGGAGGCCAATAGCCTATGCTTCTAAAGCCTTAACAGCATCCGAGCAGCGATACTCCCAAATAGAAAAGGAAGCGCTCACTTTAGTCTTCGGCTGCGAAAGATTTCACCACTTCGTTTATGGTCGTTCAGTGACACTAGAAAGCGATCATGGTCCTCTTATCGAGATCGCAAAAAAGGCGATATCGGAAATGCCTACCGCGCGTGCAGCGTTTTTTTTTCTTAGGCTGTTATGCTACGATTACGTGCTCGTTTTTGTTCCTGGCAAACAGTTGACCCTGGCAGACATGCTGTCTAGATCCCCTGGTCCTGGAGACGGCACCCCCCGTGGACACTACCGACGTCGACCTTCGCGCTGTCAGCGTCGTCTCGTCACTCGTTTCCGAAAAGACGTCGGGACGCCTTGCACGTGAGACTGCTTCTGATCCATACCTCAAACTAGTGTTGCAAAAGATAATGCAAGGAGACCCTGTCGAAGGACCACTAGCTCCAATGGGGTACTAGTTATCTGTGGTTAATGGCATTCTGCTAAAGGGAGTGAAGGTTGTGATACCAACCAGAATGAGAGCGGAAATGCTCCAAAGAATTCATGAAGGGCATCTTGGCATGGGAAAATGTAAAGAAAGAGCGAGACAGCTGGTCTACTGGCCGAGCATCAATTCGGATATAGAATCACTTGTACAAAAGTGTGCGGTCTGTAGGCGGCACGCATACAGTCAACCAGCCGAGTCACTCATGCTTAGAACAACACCTTGCATGGCGAAGGAGCTGATATATTTGATTATGGTGGCAAGCACTATCTATCTGTTTATGATGCTACGTCCAATTTTCCAGACATGGATGAGCTGCGTGACCTGTCCACCACGGCCGTCGTCAACACGCTCAGTGCTATGTTTGCGAGATACGGCATCCCGTCGCAGGTATGCACCGACAACGGCCCGCAGTTTGCCGGCCAAGAGTTCGCCCAGTTTGCCACACGGTACGAGTTCGAGCACGTGACGTCAAGTCCGCGATATCCATGCTCAAACGGATTAGCTGAGAAAGGCGTCCAAGTTGTAAAAAAGGATCCTCAAGAAGACCACAGAAGCAAAGGAAGATTTTTGGCTCGGCCTACTAAATTACCGCGCAAGCCCTTTGGAAGACGAACGGTCGCCCTGGCGAGTTGCTCCAAGGGAGACGCTTGCGCACCCTGCTTCCCGACTTCACTCATCATCCAGAGGTTCGAGTGAAAAAACACCGTCAGCACAGCCGAAGCCATCAACCACTACCGCCCCTCGAAGGAGACGATGTCGTGCGAGTGAGATGGAAAATCATGGTCGCAGAAAGCCACCCTGACAGCACCAGCGGGCCCACGGTCCTTCTTCGTTCGAACGGAGAACAAGACGACGTTGCGGCGAAACAGACGCCATCTTCTGGCAACAAAGGAAAGCCCAAGTCCAGAGGTATCATCCAGCGACACTGACAACGAGCTTGATGATGGGCAAGTTTCCTCAACGACGTCATCAGAGGCCGCTCCCACACAAGGAGCCGCCGGAAGAAGCCCGCCGCCCCCCTGAACTTACGAGGTCCCAAAGACAGTCGAGACCACCCGAGCGGCTAGCGTATGACGCTAACTTTAAACAAATAAACACACGTTGATTTAGCTTCAACAACCTCCTTTGAGGAAGGGAGATGTATCGTATTAGCACGTGCGCTTTCTTTTGCGCATACAGCACCCTTATTATTATCACAGCACACACACACCCTTTTAGGGGCGAAGCTCCTTATGGCATCACCTGGGCGGTTCTCGGTTGTCCATGCATCCTGAGTAGCCAGTAGGCACTGGATTTCGACCTCCAAGGTAGTGCCTGTGTGAGATGTCTCCTGTGCGTGATTAAACAATAAAAAAAAATCACAACGTACATGTAAAATTAAAGTGAGCTGCAAGTCGCCATGACTCTCATCGACCCTTTAGTATAAACGCGCCCGATCTCACGTCGTTGATGATGTACTGCGCAGAATTTGCAGAAGATTACCGGTTTACCGACGAACCTCCGAAGCTTCGCCCACTCATCATCATTCACTCCGTGGATATGGTGTCGTCATCTCCAGTTCTCGTCTCGTTTCCGAGAGGGCGCTGTCCCTATGGACATTCGTACAATATGGCGGTTGGGTGAAGGTACGCTAGATGGCGTTGGCGGTGCAGCTGCTCTCCGATTGCGCGGGGATCTCTCAATCCCCGGATCGCCGTACGAGTGAGCTTGCCGCATCGTGCTGCTTGGCAGACCATGGAGGACGACCGGTCGTTGAAGTTCGAATAAAATTTCACACACACTGTCGCTTTGATTACTGCTGGGAGAAACCACTGAAGATTTCACGGTGTAACCATGATTGCTTCAGACACCATAACTCTCATCGACCCTTTAGTATAAACGCGCCTGATCTGACGTCGGTGATGATGTACTGGGCAGAATTCACGGAAGATTCACGGTTTACCGATGAACCTCCGCAGCTTCGCCCACTCATCATCATTCACTCCGTGGATATGCTGTGATTTTTGCCCTCTCCCTACAGCAGTATATAACCGCTGTCAATAAACAACGTTGTTCACTCTTCTGTTGCTGTCCCGGTGTGTCACTTCGGCAGCCCAGATGCCGATACAGTCAGCGCGCCATGAGTGTGGCATGCAAGTCATGTCGCACATGACAAGTCATGATTTCAATATTACCACTTGTCATTTATGTTCGTCATACAGTCAAGTCACTCAATCCCAAATTTGGTGTGTATCAAGCTAACGAAACGGACGTCAGCGCGCCATGAGCGTGGCATGCAAGCCATGTCGCACACGACAAGTCATGATTTCCATATTACCACTAGTAATTTATTTCGTCATACAGTTACGTCACCCAATCCCAAATTTGGTGTGTATCAAGCTAACGAAAGGCCCGCGAGCGCGTCATGAGTTTGGCATGCAAGTTGTGTCGCACATGACCAGTCATGATTTCCATATTACCACTAGTCATTTATGTTCGTCATACAGTCACGTCACTCAATCCCAAATTTTGTGTATATCAAGCTAACGAAACGGCCTTCAGCGCGCCATGAGCGTGGCATGCAAGTCATGTCGCACATGACAAGTCATGATTTCCATATTACCACTAGTCATTTATGTTCGTCATACAGTTACGTCATTCAATGCCAAATTTGGTGTATATCAAGCTAACGAACGGACGTCAGCGCGCCATGAGTGTGGCATGCGAGTCATGTCGCACATGACAAGTCATGATTTCCATATTACCACTAGTCATTTATGTTCGTCATACAGTTACGTCACTCAGTGCCAAATTTGGTGTATATCAAGCTAACGAATCGGACGTCAGCGCGCCATGAGCGTGGCATGCAAGTCATGTCGCATATGACAAGTCATGATTTCTGTACGACCAATTGGCATTTATGTTCGTCATACAGTCACGTCACGCAATACGAAATTTGGTTTATATCAAGCTAGCGAAACGGTCGTCAGCGCACCATGAGCGTGGCATGTAAATCATGTTGTACATGACATGCACGTCATTATTTGCATATTACCACCTGTCATTTATGTTGGTCATGTAGAAATGTCTCATCGTACCAATTTTTGGATATATCAAGTTATGAAAACGGCCTCAGGAGCACTACGTGCATGGCGTGTAAATCATACTTTTCATGACAAGTTATTCATGATTTTCATGATATGACCAGCCACTCATGTTCGTCATACAGTCATGTTATGTCATACCAAATTTGGTGTAAATCCCGTTAACGATACGGCCAGGAGAGCACAAAGTCGTAGGCGGCTAGATAGATAGATAGATAGATAGATAGATAGATAGATAGATAGATAGATAGATAGATAGATAGATAGATAGATAGATAGATAGATAGATAGATAGATAGATAGATAGATACGCTCAAAGTCGTCGAAGTTCGCTAAGAAATGCTTCGCATTTAATAACGTGCGTGCCGTAGTCGATCGAGTGAATCGTCTACACGAGGTAGCGTGTAGACGTCTTTTTTTGTAACTTGATTCAGCTTGCGGTAATCCACGCAGAAACGTAAGGTGCCGTCTTTCTTCTTCACTAATACTACCGGCGATGCCCAAGGGCTTTTCGACGGCTGAATAACTTCATCCTGAAGCATCTTCTGCACCTGACTTTCTATGGCTTCACATTCCCGCGGAGCTACGCGGTACGGGTTCTGCCGTATGGGTCTGGCCAATTCATCCGTAATGATGCGATGTTTCGTCAACGGCGTTTGACGAACCCCGGAAAGTCGACGAGAAACAGTCCTGAAACTGATCAATCAGGTTCACGAAGCTTTGCTTCTGCGTAGGCAGCAAAATTGGGCCGACATCGACGGATGGAGATACGGGAAACAGAACTCTTTCTGTTTATTTAACTTATGCCGTCGGGCATACTGGCGCTAATAAAAAAATTTAAAAAAAAAGGTACAGGCAGAATGCTGGTGGCGTCATCTCGCTCGACAGTCGAGCAGTCGGAGACCTCTGTGAGCTCCTCCACGTACGCGACTGTCATACCTCTCGCAAGATGTCGTCGCTCAGGGCTGAAGTTTGTTACAGGACTTGCGTGTGTCCGCAATTGATGTTGACGACGCGTCTCGCAATGGATAGGCCATGGCTGAATACTAATGTTGGGATTTCTTCGGCGGCGTTGTCGGAGTTGCCTGGTAGTTCGCATGTTACAGCCACGAGAGCGCTTGACCCTGGTGGGATGGTCACGCCATCGTCGGAGACACGCAGTGGTTCACGTCGCTGATCTGTACAGCGCATATCCGAAACTTGATCTGGAGCCTTCCGAAATGTAACTGACCTGTCCGGCATATCTATAACGGCGCCGTATTCACACAGGAAATGCATATCTAAGATCAGGTCTTTGCAGCACTCCAACAAAATGACGAACGGAGCAACGAAGGCCGAATTACCAATGTTAATTCTGGCGGTACATTTGCCAGTCGGTGTCATCAATTGACCTCCCGCAGTTCTTATGTTGGGCCCCGTCCATGAAGTTCTCACTTTTTTTAGGCAGTCGGCGAGTTTTCGGCTTATAATCGAGAAATCCACGCCAGTATCCACTAGAGCTGTCACTGCGCGTCCGTCTATGTAAACGTCTACGTCGGCGCCTACAATTTCCTGTGGGGTCGGCGGCGTTGTATTGTGCGTCGTATCGTCGTATTGTACTGTTGGGGGGTGTTGTAGCATGTCGACGGGCGGCAACCTTCCCCCCCAAAGGTCGCTGCTGTTAGTTTCCCCGACGAGGGCTAAGGGATCTGCCCCGGAGAGCATCGGCGTAAATACGACGGTTCGGCGAAGAGCTCGGCGCTGGTGACGGAGAGCGGGATCGACGATACGGCGGAGCGAAATGCTGTGCTTGCGGATGCATGTTGCTGTCACGTCGGCTGTCAAAATGAGTACGAGGGAAGGTCGGCGCAAAAGTCGTGTATCTCTGTCCCCGATACGGGCAAATGCGGTAAATATGGCCGGCTTCTTCGCAATGGAAACAAAGTGGACGGTTGTCGACGGTGCGCCACAAGTCCGTCTTGCGAACAAGTGGTCGACTGTTGGCCGTCCTTGGTGACCAGGTTGCAGACGTTGGCGGAGGGCAGAACGGCGATGATTCCGTACTCGCATTAGGCTGAGGAGTCGGCGGCGGTGGTGGAATGCATGCTGGAAGCACCGACTCGTGGTAAGTATGAGCTAGTGGGGACGAGTTGTGCGGCACTGGCGGGGAACGACGGACGGCCGACGCATAGTTGATAGATCGCTGGTCGGGTAGCGAGTTGGGCAACGAAAATCCTTGCCCGATTTCTTGCCGGACAACTTCTGCAACAGAAACTGTTCCAGGTTCTGGCGGAGTGACAAGGAGGTTGCGGATCTCCTCACGAACGACCTCGCGAATGAGGTCACGCAGAGAACCCGCTTCACTGCGGGCGCTCAGAGCAGAGACGCTGATCGAGGCGTTGTTTGGTCGGTCGTAATAGCGGCATCGTTGCTGTAGTGCTCTCTCGATGGTTGTGGCCTCCTTGATAAATTCCGCAACGGTTGTCGGCGGGTTACGAAGAAGACCGGCAAACAGTTGCTCTTTGACGCCTCGCATCAAATGGCGGAGTTTCTTTGCTTCTGGCATCTCAGGGTCAGCTCGCCGAAATTGGCGCGTCATGTCCTCCGCAAACATGGCGACACTTCATTCGGTTTCTGTGTGCGCGATTCGATTAGTTGCTGAGCAGAATTGCGGTGGTCGCTGTTTGCAAAGGTGCTGAGAAGTTGCTGCCGAAACACATCGCAAGAAGTCAACGTGGCTTCGCGGTTCTCATACCAGGTACGAGTGCTATCCGCCAATGCAATGTAGACGGGTGAGAGCTTCTGAACCACGGTCCAGTGGTTTGCCTTGGCGACTCGCTCATACTGGTCTAACCAGTCCTCGACATCTTCATAAGCCTCGCCGTCTCAGGAATCCGAGGTTGCTCAACAGTTAACTGCGAAGCACCTCCAGCCGTCATTTCTCCAGGCGGAGTCCCTGACTGGTGAAGTTTCAAGGGGGTCTGTCTCGGGACTAAGGCCACGCTGCCGGCGACTGTAGCGGTGGACAAGAGTATCCACTGCCGGAACAGGTTGCGGTGTTGGACTGGAAGCGTGGGTCCGTGGAGGAGTCCCGAGCATTAGACGTGGATCCAGCACCTCCACCAGTGTCGCAACGCGGAAAGAATAAGGCACAGGACCACGGTGAGACGTGAAAAGATCAAGCAGTATTCACTGATCACAATGAGAAAAGCAGACGCTTCAACGTCGTCTTCCTCAGAGAGACAACAGCTGCTGCTCGTGCTGCTCACTTCGTTGTCCTCTGTCGTCCTGGCGGCTACCAATCGTGACAATATATAGGCGTGCCAACGTTGTCTGCTCCTTCGACCATATGCTCTGGCTGTGCCCATTTAACGTGGGCTCCACTCTACATGATGCGGCCACCTGGGATGAGCGACTGCGCAGTCCGGATCTCACGCATCAACTCCAGGCCGTCCAGAGGGCTCGTGTCGTCGCCGAGAGTCATCATCTCCCGGTTCCGACATGGGTGGAGCCACCGACTTGATTGGGGAGGTCTCTTGGCCTCTTTTGTCTTGTCCCTCAGGACTCGAATAAAGTTCTTTGTATGTATGTATGCCAACGTTGTTATAGTATATACATTACATGCGGCGCTCGGGCGGCGAGCACGAGCTGCTGCCGCGTGCCGAGCGCGCTGCGCTGCTGCCTTGGCTTCTGCGGTGTTCATGTGGCCGAGCGGTAACGAAGAGTGTTCACTGCGTGAGCTCCCGGCGAAGAGAAAAGAAGCGCACGTGCCGAGAGTGGTGTACGTTGCCTTGACCGGCGCCGCCATCTAGTGAGCATTCTTGAAATCACCGGAAAGCCGGCGCCTTGAGCGGAGAAGTGTACACGCCGCCACCGTCGCCGCCGCCGGACAAGGCGCGAGCATAAGGAGCAAGCTCCTAATACGACGTAAGCGATGTCATTCTGTGGTCGAAGTGCTGCGTGAACTCAAGCCCTACGGTACAAAGTGTGCCCTCTGCTGCACTCCGTACGACAATGTATATCAGTCGACGAGACGAAGAAATAATTGACTAGCGCGTGCTTGTATTTATTAAGAATTCTGAGAACTTTGTCCTTTATTACGACAGCAACCTTCTTCCCCTGCACAGCTGCATGCACGCCCACCAGCATTGAAGGCATCGCAATGAGCTTCGGAAACAAATAAAAAGAAAACATGACAGAGGATGTGAAATGGGAGGTTTTTGTTGGTCTCGTTCGAGATCAATGACGTTAGATCGTGAATTCACCTCCTTTCTCCGACCTTTTATCCACATAATTTCATAACGAAGTAAAATTAAGGACGCAAATCATATTACACCCACCTAATTTCACCCTAAGGGAGTATGGTTCAGATAAAGGTAGTATTAAGGAGGATTGCAGCCCTTAAAATGCACATTTAGGCTAGTTTGCGTTTGCAGTGTACCACACTACTTTTGTTTCCCACAGTTAGTGGCCGCCGCCAGTTCCCGGAGTTGTAGACCTTAGTGTACAACTCGGGAACTGTCTACGACACGGGAAATGGGTGGAAGCCCATTTCCCGTGTCGTACGTTCAATCCGTGCTTGGAGTGCGGAATCCATCGGCGGGCTGTTACGCGTGCTGCTGACGTAGGCGCACAATCGAAAACAAGCCGCACACAGAGGACGTGAGCACGCGCGCTTCCGAGCCAGTAGACGTTCGATTAAGGGAAACAGAGGATTAGACAACAGTATCAATGCAAATAGATCGCGTCAGCGCCTAGACCCCAGACGGGATACAACGCGTCGAACCGCGCAGCGAGAAGCAGCCGACCGGAACTATGAGTTGCCATCAGCAGCCGTCAGCAGCGCCAAGTTACGCGGAAAGGAAACACACAACCTTGAAGCAAGGTGACGTAATGAACTGGGCGGGGCGACACGAACGGCGCTGCCCTCTCCTTCAGAATGAAGCGAGTTGAGGGGAATGCGTCAGTAAATATTGCGATCGCTATATCTCCGGTCCTACGTTAGCGTATCGAAAAATACTTTCGGGTATGTATTCCTGGGAGGCGTCCGACCCATTCCAAGGTGTCTTCCACACCAAGCGTGAGAAGTGGTTCATGACCCCTTGAAGGAGCACTGACACAAAATTTCGAAGGCGAGATAATGATTGAGATAGACATGTGGAGACATAGACGAGATCTACGAAATATAGAGGGCAAATATAGCCAAGAAGGTATTTAAAATTAATTTTAAAGTGCATGCCGCGCGACTGAGCGATATGCGGAGCACCTCGTGACGCCGACGTCAACGAGGTGTCAGCGTAAACAAACCGACGCCACGAGTTTGTGTTGCCCATGGTCAATGCGGCGCCACGTCACAGTTTTGCGGGGTCACTTGGCCAGCTGTGTTTACCTAGTCAGCGGAACTTATCGTACCTAGCTCGGCGCTCTTTGAAACCGAAACTGCGACTGGGTGCTCGGAAAACGTCTCTAAATAAATAACCCTGGCGCCCTCGCGCAATCGAGGCTTTCAGCAGTGATAGTGGGTCATAAGCTACCTATTGAAAAAAAAAGCAAACAAAAACAAGGTGCAATATGTTTGTGTCAGTGCTTCTTTAAAGATATAATGCACCAACATTGCAATACTGGACGCACTCACAATTCTTGTTTGTGTCTGGAAAAACAGGCAGCTGCTGTCCCAGGCAGAAGGCGGCTCAGGCTGGCTGTGCCCGAGCTCCGTGATTGCCATAACAATAATCACACCTGCCATCCTGCACACAGTAAACGACATGCGGTCCCAGCGTTTCGGAGGACAGTCCGTTAGGAAAACAGCTCAGATTTATTTCGAAAGCAGCCACTGCGCTATATTTAGTGGATTTAATATGTCAGCTCAACGTAGTGCGATTGTTTTGCTATCTTTAAACGGTGTTGCAAAGTGCTAATCTAGCTCCATTTGAAGTTCTCCAGTTTGAGCTGTTTAGATTACTGCAGACCCGAGCTTTGGGCCCCTCACAAGAGGGGCATCGCGGAATTGATGTAAGCACTTTTGTGCACAACCGCAAGTGTGTAATACTGCATGACTTATCATTAGAGACCGGATTTTAGGCAAATGCCTATTTCGTTCCTTGCGTTCCGATCATGCCATTTCGATATATGAGCATCAATTAGAGGTTAAGGAGGGCTTTTATAGTGTTTTTATAGTGGCTATAAAGGCGTATTTTTGGCGTTTGTGCCTAAATGCCTATAAGTGCCTATAAATGCCTATTTTCAAAATCGGCGCCTATATGAACACCATTTAACCTCAAATTTTCCTTTCGAGTAGAATTGGAGACCGTTATTCATGTTACGGGGCAAAATTGAGCTTTCGGAACTCTATGGGGTGCAACGTAGTTCTCTAGTTCAACAAACTTCCGGAAAGCAACCGCTAGCAGCAGCGAAATGGGACGCGCCGGCCACCTCGCGCCACCGCACTTACACGGTGCGAGTGGTTGGAGGAGGGGGAGGAGGAGGAGAGGAAAGGACGCTATTTCTGCAACCCTAAATGGGAGCACGTCCCAGCGTATACAGTGGAATGGGGAGAGGAGAGTTACGGTGGGAAGAGGAGAGGGGAAGAAGAGGAGAGCGGCTTCCATGGCCGATGACGCGGCGGGCGGCTTTTACAGCCGGTTTTTCCAGTTTAGTGTTCCCAAAGAATTTAAGCACCTCCTTGATGACCTGGGCGTGTATTTGGGGGGGGGGGGGGGAGGGGGGGAGGGGAACAAGAGGTGTCTGTGTGCAGCCGCAGGAAGATGGAGAACGAATGCGAAACGGTGGAGTGCCGTCAGGGGGAAAGTAGAGTGTAGGTCAAAAATATAATCAGATGTCCGCGTGGCTTTTGTTTTGTTTGTAATTTACTTCTTAAAGGGCACTTCACCAGATCACATGAGAAATTTTAGTTAGACACTAGAAGTTGTTGCGCTACTAATGAAGAGCTTTGTACCACAAGGATTTTTTAATTGGTTCATTACGAGCCGCGAAAGCATGATGCGAGGAGGTGAGCTTGAAACCTTTGCCACTCGCCCCGTTTAGACTTCGCAAGCCAAATTCTTTCCTTGCCTTCTTCGGTATCGGAGCAAGTAGGAGCCGGAAAATCACACAACGAAGACGCATCAGCATGTCATGTGCTAGCAAGGTTACATTCCCATGACATGCCCTAGCCAGGCCGTGCACGAAAGCGGTGTTGTGTAGTTTCGGTGTTCTTTGTAGCGTACTGCCTGTTTCTGTGGGATGGATCCCTCTATGCGCGCACGTTTGGAGAGGCCGGCATAGATAATGTACCCTGACCACGATACACAGCGTCGCACCGCTGGAACTGCTCTAAGGAACGATGCACCAAAAACACGCCAAGCGTTGTCAGGGCTAGCGCCGGCACGACGCGACAACGGCGTAAACACCTACGCAAATAAAATGGATGCAGCTTAGTCTGGCATCTCGCTTGATTCGCAGTAAAAAAAAAAAACGCGCACAAATTCCGCTTGTGTGTTTTAATATTTCTATCAACTTTCATTCTGTTCAAACAACAGATTGCACAGATTGCACAAATTACACATGTCGCCTCGAATAATTCTCGCAGTGTCACGTACTACTGTGTCGTACGAAGGATCATTCCTTGTATGTCACCTCCATCATGTTGGCGTGCGTGCCCATGAGATGAAGGGCAAGCGGCGTTCAGTCTGACATTTCACCTCTTTCCGGGGCGCGTAGCGTTGCGAATCTTGGCAGGCGCGATCGTGAGCGCCCAGTGCATGCATTACACCTCTCAGCTCAAAATGCTCAAACCTGGTGAGGGGCCCTTTAATGTGTTCAAAGACAAAGGAGAAATTGACCCTGCGTGATTAGACCCGGTTAATAAGAGGCTGAAAGGCCCTTCTGGCTATTTGCTCCTGTGCTGCCTTTCTCAGCCATGGCGAAAAGAAAGCGACCCATGAGCGTGTTTATTCGACAGTGGTGGAATAATAGGAGATACCGTGTTCTGTAAACCGTGCGGGAAAAAGGACAAGTGCATGGCTATGCTAAACCATTCCCGCCTTTGTTCCATCATAAACTATAACATTTTTCTTGCTTTCCTGTCGTAGACACAGGTCACGCACGTCATCGAAAATTTCAATTTTTGTAAAAATTTATTGTGCCTATATTCACGATTTTGGGGGGCCTAAAATTGTGTTTTGCCTGCCTATCTTTGGCGCCTAATACCCCATTTTTTTAGTGCCTAAAAATCCGGCCTCTACTAATCATGTCCTAAATAACTAGATCCTGATACCGAAACGAGCACCCAACCTATCGTGACAACAAAATGCTTCACAATTCTCTTCAAAAGAGGCAGTAGCTTAACGACGAGCAGTAGTAGAAAAACAGTAGACCAGAACAATTAGTGCACGATTGTCCTCAAAACTGTGTTCATGAAATGGTAAACGTGCCTTACAACACGTAAGGCATTATAATGTCTCAGCTTTACTAGTCCAACAGATCAATTGGAAGATAGAATGGCATCATCACATTAATCCTTGCAGAATGTTTCTCGGAAGTTAAAGCACAAGCACAACTTGACTCACCCGCTGATATTCCGCATGAACTCAGAATACTCATTGAAATTACGTTGAAGGTCGTACGGCCTCACAGCATAGAAGTTGAATGCCGTTTGGACGCCAACATCGTTAGCCATTTTGTCATCCAGAGTCTGAAAAAAAGGCAAGCTTAAAGCGATATGCTCGTCTAAGTAGTCCGCAGGCCCTGGAATCCTATTCTGCCGGTACTTTCTAATAGACTGTAACTAACTTTTTACAACGCCGGCATACGGCTTCCCAATTTACAATGATCTGTGAGCAACTATCCGGATACTGTTCACCTCGCTGTTCTCACTTGTTCGGGCGCTTTTAAAGGAGCAGTGACAAAAATTCAACTTCCAGATGTGGCCTTGAATCGATAGCTTGGTATGCAAAAGCTTTTTCAGCGAAGTGGGAATTACGTGCATTACGTAGACTTTATTTTATTTCGATGGCCAACAGCATACGAAAGCTCCACAGGGCGTTCAGCACAGTGCGACATCGACAATATGATGACGTGTTCAGCGGGCCCCCAGGCCACGCCCAAGCTCTCATTGACGATGCGCTAACAACGATAACGTCAACAATCTCAGCGTTGTCATCGTGGCGCCGACTGATGGCGACGCCTGGCAGCGGCTTCGCTTGCATTGTCTGGGTTGGTTGGCTCAAGTGCTGCGTGCTCGCCGCGCCGCTTCGAATGATTTGTCTTGTGCACTTAAGCGTGTAATAATTGGGAGCGACGATCTCAACTGCATTACGTGCCAGTATGCCGTGAAACGGTTGTGTGCCACTTACACCAGAGGTGTTTCAAATACCACAAGCAGGCCCGTAGCCAGGAGGGGGGCACTAGGGGCCGGCCTCCCCCCCCCCCCCCCCCGAAATTCGGATGGACGGGGGGTGTTTTACCAAGAAAAAATAATAAAAATGGGTGTTTTTGAAGGCTTTCAACAAGTGCCCCCCCCCCCCCCCCCCGAAAAAAATTCCTGGCTACGAGCCTGACCACTAGAATCTCTTTGTCGCAGACAGATGCAAATATCGTTTGTAAACGCTTCCAAAAAGGATTGGGCATGCAGTTTGCGTCTCCGCGATGCGCTGAACGTTGGCCTTATATAGCCAGATTCTGTGGTGTTCTTTGGAGCTTGACGGTGGCATGGGCAAAACGCGCAAGCCTAGGTCATCCGCAGCAAAGCTCGTGGACGCGGCCTAGACATCGCTCCACGGCGGCCGCATTTCGATTGAAGGGAAATGCAGTACCCGTGTACATAGATATCAGTGCCCGGCACAGAATTCTGGGTGGTTAAAATTACTCCTGTGCCCCCCTGTTCGGGCGTGCCTCATCGTCACAACGTGGGGTTTGCATCCCAGGTATTATATCTACCGAAGAATGTTTCGCGCATGGGATACATACGCAAAGCACAAGCAACGGAGCTTAGTCCTATTGCTGCTCCGGAGTACTGAGTAAGCGACGCTATGCCAAGCCAACGATAAAATATGCTGATGTCTTTCACTCGGCTTAACTGGATTTACGTATATTGTCGTACATTATGCAATGAATTATTCACCCCAACAAAATTGCAAGACGATTTCACTGTCTGAATGGCCCTGATATTTAACGACCGCTGATGATATTGATCCTGCTTCCTGTTCGTCCATTTCTCCAAATGTGCTCTCGCAGAACATGTACCATTATTCAGTGTGGCTATCAGTGAATATTACCAGTGCATGCGCTCACTGGAGTGATTCATTGTAAGATATATGTAGCCACGCGCGCTTACGCCTCTATTTTTAAGTTATTGGGCTTCAGCCACATGAAGACTGTTACCGCCGCGCGGCACAGGCCGCTCCGCAATGTTTGCGAATCTTCGAGTTTCTCTTAGAAGGTTCCTATAAAATTACGTGCACTACGAAGTGGTCGACTTTATTCCGTAGCTAACGCTAGCACCAGCGACAACGCTGAAATGTTCGATCACTCATGTATAAAAGACGATGCGTTCCAGCGACAAACAGTTTACCGACGACTGACATCTGCGCTCGCCACCGTCGCTGCACTTTCAGTGCTTCTTATTTTCCAGGCCACCATTTGCCCATTAAGGCGTTTCCAGAATATACGCTTACATTTTGCCTTGTTTCACGGTGAAGACCACGTCGGGTTGCCTTAGAACGCGTAGTTATAAAGCGAGAATCAGTAACGAAGAAGAACAATGTACATGCTGTGGGGGGAACTAAGGAAACGATGGAACGTGCACTGATTGAATGTGGCGATATCCACTCAGGTATACCATGTGTGCACGAGTCTACATGAAGCCTTGGGTTTTCGGGACAACAATGGAAAGCTGAACACGTCCGCGATAGAAATAAGTAAGAGACGGTTAGTGTATTGGTGACAGAAAAGTAGAGATAAAGTACAAAAATAAATAATGGGGAAAAATAAGGTCATTCTGGCTTAAGAGGCAGAGAGATGGACCGTGAATTTATATTTTTTTTTGGTATAATAACATAGATTTAATCAACGTAGATCAGGAATTAGACCAACAAAAAAAACAGAAAGTTTTCTTTCCCTTTTTTTTTCGAGGCTGGTGGCAGACATGTTACCGCCCCGTTATAAAGGGGACGCTCATAGCATCCATCCATCCATCCGTCTTTCGACGACATTTGCAGCGAAGCACGCAGATACGCGGCCAATTTTTTTTAGTTTGTTCTTGTTGCCCGGTAGCGGAAGGTGAGGAATGTTTTTTTGAACACCAGCTTCACAGGTCAGTAAATACAAGCTTTACTTGAAAACGTAACCTACTGCCGAGAACTCGGCAGGTAAGTGCCGAGTGATTGTAGCCCTAGACGTCAGTTAATTAACGACAATGTCGTTCAGACTTTATAACATGAGTACACAAACACTTGCAATGTGACCCGATATATGAACAGCGTATCTCCATAGAGCTACATATCATTGGTCGAAAGCCTGCATCCATAGCGGCCCGTCCCAAGACGGGCGCTGCATCGATGCCAGGAATATATGCTGTGAATGGCGCCCCAGCGAAACTTCTTGGCCACAAAATATACCTTAGGTATCCAAATGTAAGTAATAAATGAACACAAGTCACGTAGATCCCTATAGGAAAACCCAGTGGCACTGTCCCAGCGCCATACCTGATTATGGGACCAGTGTGGCGCTGGATACTGGGACACTGGCACGCTGCACGGGGCACACTGGACGCTAGCGCGCTGCACACTGGGGCACGCGTTATGGGCCAAAATCGGGGTTTTAAATTCTTTTTAAAAATTTTGGTTATGCCCACATCGTAATTAAGGCTGAAACACGAGCACTGGGACAAAAAAAAACAAAAAAAAATAAAAATAAAAACGAGCGCGCGCGATTAGAACCTGCTAACTCGTCGAACTACTCATTGTGAGCCTGACACGCTACCCACTACGCCACACTCGAAAGACAAGCTTCGGGCTATTTTTTCTTCGTGTAATAGCTAATTCCGGTATCTAATAGCAATGTTTTCTCACTTTCAAACGCAGCTTTTCGTCTCTTCGTGCTCGCGCCAACCTGACAGGAGATTGTTTGTTTGTTTGTTATGGGCTGCCTTGGATCAGAACGTCTACCTGGTACGTTTTTCACCAAAACTTATGAATGTAATCGCAGATGTGTTGCGACAATCGCACTGTCTCGCTAAGCGGTTAGCCGTACCCACGTAGCAAACACCGTGCATCTGAATTGCTCACTGAACACAGTACTTTTCGTCACCCGTTTGAACATATTTTCTGTCCCCCCTTGTTTACGTTCCGCGTACTAGATCTGCAGTAGTTCACTCTAGCCGAAACGAGCATTAGGCTTAGGGCCGCCCTTCGTGAGCCACGGTCGCTGTGAAGATCATGGATATATATTCCACTACAAAGAGTCTAATAACCGCTAAAATGTAGTTTCCATCATAACTGTCCCCAGCGAGGTCATATTTGCACCTTCGATTAAACAAATCAGAAGCTAAAAACGCCGAGATTGGGAGTTGCAGCGGCTAACTGCTGCCGGTGACGTGCGGCTTTCTGCGGTAAAGCGGTAACGACTGGCTGCTAGAGCAGGTTGATCTTGATTATCGGACTAATACTACTGCCATATTGTGTTGCGAATGATGAGTTCTTTCGATGTGGCTTATAAACTACATTGATGACACTCGAGCACACTTCAAGGAAAGCGCACGCGCGCTCGACAGATGATTGCTTTAGCCTACAAGCACATCCGTCGCCTGACTGAAACTAAAGCTACATATGTGTAGCACACAGGACAGAACATTTTGAAATTATTCGGTAAATTTTACGCTCGACATCTCGCGATCCAATATAAAGTCTTATAGAAAGTCCATCAAGCCCGCCCAGTTTCTTCCAATGTGCCGCCGGTGTTCCCAGTGTGCAGGCAGGCACCGTGACCAGTGCCTCCCAGCACGCTGTAAGACACTGGGCGACGCTGCACAGTGTGTACCAGTGCGTTTCAGCGCACTGGGCGACACTAGCCACGCTGTACAGTGCGTCCCAGTGTCTCCCAGAGCGCTGGACCCTTACAAAAAATCTTATTGAAAAATAATTGAAACGCCATTGCTCAATGTTGACATATTGTACTGAATAGTCATTGTCGGTCCATTGAAAAGTCATTGAGCTTATTGTTGACACGTATAGAATATTGGCCACCGATCTTTTACCAAAATTTTATTGACATAAGAGTAGTTGAATGGTTGTCGAGTTGTTATTGAAAGTACATGGAGCATTGATTTCATTCACTGACAGCTCTAATGAATAATTATTGACTTACAATTGAAGCAGCATTGAAATTCGATTATGTATTTATTGAAAGTACACGTACTGTACGTTTTAATAGTTGCTGAATTTTTGTACATATACAAGTGCAATATGCTACCGCAATACGAAGAATGCGTACTGAGGCACATGCACTGACGCACAGGCCTCAGTAGGCATTGTCCAAAAGGTCTTTCACAGAACTTGAATAAGAGCTGCTGGGTGTGCTTACATGGGTTTTATATGAGCGCACAGCTGTCTGTACATGCGCACTGTGATGTACAACGTATGCTTGCATAAAGCGCTACAGTAGTCCTGCACAGTTCGCGTGTTATAGCAGAAACTTTATCGCCAGCTATAACGCTTCAATTCTGCCAAAACACGTGAAAACCTGGAAACACAGTAAACTTTGCGAAAACTAAAATATGGACACGTGCACAAAAGCAAATTGAATTACTCATACACAGTCACTAAGAGAAGTCAACTTCTTCATAAGTGCTGTGAGCTTTAGTTTTCTTTCAAGAGCTCCAACAAAAGAAAAACGCAAATGTGCGGACATGTACCTTTATTAAAGCGAAAAACTGCAAAAACCACATCATCAGAGAAGAAAACCATAACTTAATTGGTGTAGCGTTTGTTTCAACATGTAAAGGGTGAGTCCCTCCTGCAAAAAATATGAAAAAAAGGAAATTGTGACAAATTACTACCAAGAAGTCGGTGTGAAAAGGCGAAAACTCCATCGCATCATAAGGCTGCAGAAGGGCGAACATGCTACAAATGACCAGGCTGAAGCGACACGCAAGTACACGTTTTTTTACTTCCCTTCTCGAGAGATGCAAGCTTTACAGAGCGCGGATATTAACATAGAAGGGAAACGCTAAGCCACAGCTTTGAAGGCACGCGTCGACACACAATAGGCAAAGTAACATCATAGCACATAAAAAAGACGCATAACTCCTCGCGCCGGAACACGATTCAACACTCGCCCTCACATATTCGAAAAATTACTAGACTAGCGCATCCAGCTATCCGAAATAGCACTGTGCAGAAAGACACAACTGTGCTGGTACAAACATTTTCTTACCCGCAAACTTGCTGGAGACAAAACAAAGAACACGACACCTGTCGTAATAGCGTGTGCCTAATTACGAGGCACAAGCAGTTTTGAAGACGCAAAGAAGTAGTGCATGCGCTTGAATGTAAGCGTTAATGCATACCTTGAAACAAGCTCAAATAAGCGCGCCAATAAGTCACTATGTTCGAAACTGAACAGAAATGAAAAGCTACATTTATATTAGGACAGTTCAATCATGATGGCACAACACTAACGTAGTCAAGTACTTCTGAAGCATGTCGCGCATGCAGCCGATGTAGCGACAAAACAAGCGTTTTTATTCTTCATGGTTTTCGAATAAAAGGGTGTACAGGTAAAGAAAACGAACTCACCTTCAACGATGGAGCCCGTAGTTTCTTAATCCGCATTTTCCAGGAGTGATAAAAGCACATCAAGGTGATCGCGTCCATTCCTACAGCTAAGCAGAAATGAAAACTGCGAGAGTCGCGCACGCAAGCTGAGACGTCCATTTCTCCGTCGGAACGATTACGGAACTAAGCCTCACAGTCCGCACAGCCGCCACTCGCAGACAAATGTACGTGCATGCAGGTCCACAACTGCTGAACATGCCACGAAGCAGCTTCTTTACAAGTGCGTTCATACCTTCCATGAATCACGGTATTTACACTGCACGAAATAAAGCGAGAGGAGGCGAGCGCGCCACACGCGACCGGCACGCCGCAATTCAATGCGCTCAACTGACACAGACGGCAGGGCGGATATCCATCCGCGCTGTCGTTGTCAACGGCGCTGCGAAGCCCGTTAGGTAGTTAGGCTGTTATCGCTGTTATTAGTTCCGTAAAGCTTACTGGTTAAAGACCTTTGAACACTTCATGATTGTGACTGCTGACGCAATCCAACACCACACAAATTTATCCTCTTGCGCGCTATTTTCTTCGTCGCAATATGACATGGCACGCAGGCTAGCAAGTTGCAACATGTTGCGGCGTGGTGGCGTTGCCGCGGTTTCTCCAAGGAGCGCATGGCGCGGGTGGCGTTCGTTCGCCAACAGCAGGAGTAGTAATAAAACAAAATGTAAACGGAAGATAGTCGCCGGTACATCACCTTCATCTAATATCTCGTTGCGGCGAGGTTTGAGATACACGGTCTTATCGACACCGCGCGCAGGCAGGCGTCGCATTCTGCGCCGAGTCCCCCCGCGATCCGTTGGCAGATATCTTTATGTCATCTCATCATGTTGTGCGCGTCCGCGGCGGTACATCAATGATGCCTACCTTAAAACAAGGAGCAAATCATGCTGTACATAATATGCAGGTCATTATTTTCATGATAGGACCTGTCATTTGTGTTCGTCAAAGAGTCACGTCGCGAAATACAAATTTTGGTGTATATCAATCTAGCGAACTGGACGCAAGGGCACCATGAGCGTGGCATGTAAATGGCATTGTAGATGACATGCATGCCACGATTTTCATGTTACCACCGGCCACTTATGTTCGCTATATCGTCACATCCCGCAATACCAATTTTGGTGTATATTAAGCTAGCGAATCGGACGCAAGCGCACCACGAGCGTGGCATGTAAGTGGCATTGTAGACGCCATGCATGCCAACATTTACTTGTTACCACCTGCCACTTATGTTCGCTTAATTTTTTACCTCATATCACAGACCAATCTGCCTCCATTTCTCATGCGTTCGTATTCTCGCGCTGTGCGCATCGTGCAGACGCCATCCGCGTTCCAGCGTTAAAATTGACGGACAATTTGTCAATTCCAAAGTGTGTTCCTCGAACGCCTGTGCCCACTGAGACGGGGTCGGTCAGAATGAAACGTGATGCGCGCGTCTCCCTCCGCGCATGATTAGAGGCGCTGGGCAATGCGACGTTACGCAAGCAAAGCGCGAGCGCTGTAGAGTCCAACGCGACCGGCGTCCGTTTGCGCGCCCCGGCGCCCACCTGGCACTGTGCCAGGGCACGGCTGGAGGGACGGATGTACAGACGGGCGGACGTGAGCATGAGACATTAAAGGCTTTCACCTTAAAATTTGGTGTATATCAAGCTGGCGAAACGGCCACAAGAGTGTCATGAGCGTGGCATGCAAGTCATGTTGCACATGACATGTCATGATTTGCATATAACCACTTGTCATTTATCCTTGTCATAAAATCACGTCGCTGAATACCATATTTGGTGCATATCAAGCTAGCGAAACGGCCACGGGAGTACCATGAGTGTGGCATGCAAGTCATGTTGCGCATGACATGTCATGGTTTCCATATTAAAACGTCATTTATGCCCGTCATAGTCACGTCCCTAAATACGAAGTTTGTTGCATATCAAGCTAGCAAAACGGCCACGAGAGTGTCATGAGCGTGCCATGCAAGTCATGTTGCACATGACATGTCACGATTTCCGTATTACCACTTGGCAATTATGTTCGTCATAAAGTCATGTCAGTCAATACCAAATTTGGTGTATATCGAGCTAGCGAAACGGACGTCAGCGCGCCATGAGCGTGGCATGCAAATCATGTTGTATATGACATGCAGGTCATGATTTTCATATTACCATCTGTCATTTATGCTAGTCATACACTCACGTACCTCAATACCAAACTTGGTGTATATCAAGCTAGCGAAACGGCCACGAGAGTGTCATGAGCGTGGCATGCAAGTCATGTTGCACATGACATGTCATGATTTCCATATTACCACTTGGCATTTATGTTCGTCATACAGTCACGTCACGCAATACCAAATTTGGTGTATATCAAGCTAGCGAAACGGCCGTCAACGCGCCATGAGCGTGGCATGTAAATCATGTTGTACATGACATGCAAGTCATTATTTGCATATTACCACCTGTCATTTATGTTCGTCATACAGTCACGTCGCTCAATCCCAAATTTGGTGTATATCAAGCTAACGAAACGGCCGCGAGCGCGCCATGAGCGTGGCATGTAAATTACACTTTTCATGACAAGTTATTGATGATTTTCATGATATGACCAGTCATTTATGTTCGTCATAGAGTCATGATATGCCATACCAAATTTGGTATAAATCCCATTAACGATACGGCCAGGAGAGCACAAAGTCGTAGGCGGCTAGATAGATAGATAGATAGATAGATAGATAGATAGATAGATAGATAGATAGATAGATAGATAGATAGATAGATAGATAGATAGATAGATAGATAGATAGATAGATAGATAGATAGATAGATAGATACGCTCAAAGTCGCCGAAGTTCGCTAAGAAATGCTTCGCATTTAAAACTGCATATGAACGTTATATTCTAAAACCACTATTCCTTTGGGGCCACCGTAGTCGAGCAGTGCTTGCAGTTCTGGGCTGTTGCCGAATATCTATCGCGGGTTTCATCCCGGCCGCGTCAGTAGCATTTTAACGGGAGTTCGTTAAAGAGATCGTTATGCAGAAATCCCGGTGTGGATGGCGGCGTCGACGTCAATGTTGAGCGAAAGACCAGCGTTGGCCTTGAGCGAAAATTTGAGGTAGATGCAAATAAAGAGAAGAGCCGTGGGTCGTTTGCAATTTGGCTTTGCGGCACAGTAAGTCTCCGCCGTGAAGCGAGAGCAGGCTAGCGATTGTGAAAGCGATATGGCGCGTGCGCGCTTTTGTGTGTGTGTGTGTGGGGGGGGGGGGGGGGGGGGTTCGCGTAAGGGGGTCCCCCATTTTTCTTGAAGTAGGCAGAAATGCTGGAGGCTGATTCATTCCATTCAGGTGCATGTTAAAAAGCCCCGGGTGTTTGAACTTTCCGGAACCCTCCACAGCGGAGTGCCTCACAATCATATTGTGGTTTTGGCGCATACAACCCCAGCAATTAATTAATCACGTTTTCTTTGTGTATTCAGCGGCAGTGCAGTTGCTGCCCACGGCTGTGTACGTGGACGTTACACTTTTACTGCGTTGTTTGTGTAACTCCAGCAAGAAGTCAGCTATAGCATTGTTGCCACCTGAATAGTCATGTGGTGAGTCGTTCGGTTAGAGCTAATTAAACGGACAGGCTGGAGAAATCACGTTGCCAAACGTACATAGCTAGTACGCAAGCGATAGAAGACCGCATATGCACAGGACTTTTGTAATATGCGTTCTATTTGGGTATGCGCTGCTTACTTGGGGTGGTTTCATCCATAAAAAGGTTTCGATATTTACAGGTTTGGCAATGCGCGCTCATACATACACTGCAACTCAAAAAAGGCGCAACGATAAGTCAACATTTTAGATGCGAAGCATATTATGCTCGGGGCTATGTCCGTCCCTCCCGCGTCCCACGTCCCCCGTCCCGCGTCCGGCCACTTTCATGAAGTAGGGAAGCACCCATTATTCGAACCAGAACACTGTAGTAATATGAAGGCCGTCAACCACTACCACAGTCATCAGAGTCATGGCCGAGAGCAGAGAGAGGCTGCTTAGCAATGGCTAGGCAGGTGGTGTCTGTCGCCCATGTTGACCCCATTCCTTGATCTTGCTTGCATGTGTTTGGAGGGGGCTTAGTCCGTCCCTCCTTCCCGCGTCCCACACCACCACAGTGCATGCGCGTCTCCTCCCCCCTCTCTCTCCTCTACTACGCTGACCCCCCTTTCTCTCCTCTAGGAATCCTCAACTCTACCGAGCGGCGCCCGTGTCCCACCCCCCCCACAGCGCATGCGCGTCCCCTCCTCCTATCCTCTCCTACGCTCACCCCCCTTCCTCTACTCTAGGAATCATCTACTCTACGGAGCGGCGCCCGCGTCTCACATCCCCACAGCGCATGCGCGTCCTCTCCCCCCTCTCTCCTCTAGGAATCCTCTACTCTACGGAGCGGCTCCGGCGTCCCACATCCCCACAGCGCATGCGCGTCCCCTCCCCCCTCTCTCCTCTCCTACGGTTCCCCCCCCGTCCTCTTCTCTAGGAATCCTCTACGGAGCGGCGCGCACAAGTGGTGTGACACGGTAGTTCCGCTGGGGGGCGCCACGGTAGTTCCGCGGTATGAAAATGACGGAGCGCGCGCGCCTCATTCTCTCTCCTTGTGCAGCGCCGCGATGAGCGCCTGGACCACTGCCGTGAAACGAGAGTGGCGACGTTCCTCCCGCTCAAGCTAATTATCTCCCCGCTGCTTCGCATCCACACATGGTTCCCTTTAGCGGGAGATGGGGAATTTTTTTGTCAATGACTATTTCGTTGATTAAATCAACAAAAAAAACCATTGAGTATATATTGAGCAACGTCAAGACATCTTGCCAAGTCGTTGAAAATTGGTTGATTCAATCAATAGTGACCGGAATGTCAGCAACAACTCAATAGTCATTTTTATAAGGGGAGTACAGTGGGACACACTGTACAGCGTTTCCAGTGTCACCCAGCGCGCTGAAACGCACTGGGAGACACTGGAAACGCTGTTTTTAGATGCGAAGCATCTTATGCTCGGGGCTATGTCCGTCCCTCCCGCGTCCCGCGTCCGTCCCGCGTCCCGTGTCCCGCGTCCGGCCACTTTCATGAGGTAGGGAAGCACCCACTATGCGAACCAGAACACTGTAGTACAATATAAGACTGTAAACCACCACTACAGTCACCAGAGTCATGGCCGAGAGATCAGAGAAGCTGCTTAGCAATGGCTAGGCAAGTGGTGTGTGTCGCCCAGGTTGACTCCATTCCTCGATCTTGCTTGCATGTGTTTGGTGGGGGGCTTAGTCCGTCCCTCCTTCCGCGTCCCATACCACCACAGCGCATGCGCGTCTCCTCCCATTCTCTCTCTCCTCTAGGAATACTCCACTCTGCGGAGCGGCGCCCGCGTCCTGTGTCCTACACCCCCACAGCGCATGCGCGTCCCCTCCCCCCTGTATCTCATCTCCTAAGCTCACCCCCTTTCTCCCCTCTAGGAATTCTCTACTCTACGGAGCAGCCCCCGCGTCCCCTCCCCCCTATCTCTCCTCTCCTACGCTCACCCCTTTCTCTACCCTACGGAGCGGCGTGCGCGTCCTCTCCCCCTCTCTGCTACGCTCACCTCCTTTCTCTGCTGTAGGAATCCTCTACTCTACCTAGCGGCACCCGCGTCCGACATCCCCACAACACATGCGCGTCCTCTCCCCCCTTTCTCTACTCTAGGAATCGTCTACTCTACGGAGCGGCTCCCGCGTCCGACACCCACACAGCGCATACGCGTCCCCTCTCTCTCTCCTCTCCTACGGTTCCCCCCCGTTCTCTCCTCTAGGAACCCTCTACCGAGTGGCGCGCGACAGGTTATGCGACAGCTGCATACTCCGTTGGTGGCACCACGGTAGTTCCGCGGTATAAAAATGACGGAGCGCGCCTCATTCTCTCTCCTGTGCAGCGCCGCGATGAGCGGCAACGTTTCTCCCCCTCAACCTAACCATCTCCCCGCTGCTTCGCATCCACACATGGTTCCCTTTAGCGGGGATGGGGAAGTTTTTTTCGATAAGGATGAGCTGTCATTTTGAACAATCAATTAGCTTTGGGCATATTAGCGCTAAAATGTCTCACTAGCGGCAACGGCGTACTCGTCTTGCGCACTAGGTCTTCCGTTTCATTGTTGAACTCTGCGTTTGCGTTCAGACTATTCTGTTATGTGAACTGCATGCACAAGTATAAACGTAGCGCACCGTGGTGTCTCTGTCATGTCCTTGTATTGCTAGCGCTGAATATGTTTTCAAGTTCTGTTTACCAACACGCCCAAAAAATGGCAATGCTAAAGTATTTCTAGAAAGATGCTATGCTTAGCCGTGTTGGCAACCCATGGTAAACGTTTTTAACACACAAAAAAAGGGGCACAAAAAAGGGCCTCTAGAGGCAAGTCTCCGTCCTTCCCATCAGTTATTTATTCGTTTTGTGTGTAAACAAAATTATTA
Source organism: Rhipicephalus appendiculatus (assembly GCA_030522465.1). Classification (NCBI taxonomy): domain Eukaryota; kingdom Metazoa; phylum Arthropoda; class Arachnida; order Ixodida; family Ixodidae; genus Rhipicephalus; species Rhipicephalus appendiculatus. The sequence goes on from JALIZH010031717.1 coordinate 55,634, forward strand.
TGGAATAATTTCAAAACGAGTGGGGTAGCTCGTGTACCGCGTTTTTTACCTTTTCGTTTGAGAACCAAGCATTTTTTGTATTCAAGGCGACGCAGCGTTGTTTGCAGAATACAGTCATTCGTGCTCATCATTTCAGACAACGAAGCATTGCATACGAGGGCAAAAGGCTAATGTGCTCCGCCTAATGGGACCCCAGGACCCGAATGCACACGTTCAGAGCATGCGACATAAACCGGGAACATTGTACTCTGGCAATACAAACGTACAACTCTACGTAGAAACTCTACGATTGCGGAATTCTTGTAAAAATGTTTACCCACCTTATATATGGACTTAAGGGCGGCGATTTCGGAAGAGGTGTAGGTGCTTCCTATCGAGGAAAGCTCTTCAAACAGGCCAAATCCCAGTAAATTTACAACTCGGCGTATAAGTCGGGCACTGTCGACGAACTTTTGGCCGCTGATCAGCTGCTGCAGTGCTGCTAAACTGCCGTTGTTGTTAATCGTGAATAAGTACTTCTGGGTTTTCCTTGACAGGAACAGGTACGATGTGTCTGCGTGAACATAAAAGCTACATTTTAAAATAATTTGAAACCTTCCACAAAGTTTTCCTTAAAATAAGGGCCCTAGTTTGCCGCATGCTCAATAATATCGCTTAAGAATGGTGCGTGACAATGTAGTATTCTTTGCTGCAACCAAAAAGTGATCCCGCAAGTGCGATGAGGGACGCAACCAACGATTGCACTCCACAAATTCGTTACACTACTAATATTCGGCATATAAGATGTACGGCTCTAGGACATGGTCTTCGCTCCGGTTGTTTAGAAGAGTGGTAAGTTGAGCCAGTTGGTACTGGTTCATGGTGTCACTGCGCAAAAAATGAACGGAAATGCAAAAGAAGAGGTAAGCACAAACAGGCGCAGACTATCAACTGAAGCTTTATTCCAAAAAGCAAACCATATATAAACGTCAAGATAAATGCAAGACAGGGGAAAGGGTGGTACAGAGAAAGGTGAGGAGGACCCAGATCAACAAAAACCTATGACATCACCCATGGCACGCCCATCAAACAAGACCGAGATAACTTTTTATATGGAGCCACAGAGGGAACGCAAGGCTCAGATTCTTTGTGTATGTGCGCAGCCCCTCCACCACCCCTTCCCGCGTCTTGCATTTTTCTTGTCATTTGTATTTGGCTTACCTTTTGGAATAAAGCTTGAGTTGATAGTCCGCGCCTATTTGTGCTTCCATCTTCTTTTGTGTTCGCGTCCGTTTTTTTGCGCAGTTACACCATGAACCGGTCGTGTACACTGACTTGTTTTGAAGCGAAGAAAGTTTCTGTGTAAGGTCTCCGTGCTGTTTCACTTTCTGAGCTGTATTTTAGTAGAGTTCAAAATGAAACGAAAATCTAATTGTTAAATCTCTTGGTATGAGCCTACATAAGTCTAAATGAAAAAATTGGAGGACGCTTGAGGATCGCCTTCAAGAGTAGATAGCGATAGCGTAATCGGGCCTGGTGCGCATCGCCTTCTGAACTGCTAGCTTGCTTCGTTTCTCGGCGCATGCCTCAACCATGCAGTAAGGAAACGAACTACTGTGTGCGTAGCATTGGTCGCTTTCAACTATCCCAGAATGCCTACTGTAACCACAGTTGTTAAGTGCCCACTACGCCATAATTATTCCTTTTGCAAATCCGCGAAGGGCCCACTACGTGTCCGTAGGGCAACACGCGAACATACGCAGCCGTTCACTTTGTCGATGGTTCTGCTGCTGATGATGATTAAATATGTCTGAGCGCTTTCTAATGGGTGGGTATTTAATATACCCACCCGTTGCTCAATCAAAATCTTTTGACGCCTGGCGCGATTCTAGCCTTCTATAATTTAGTGCAAAGGGGACTCGTTCCACTACATGACATTCACAGCGTTTTACAGCGAAAGCTGTTATGAGATCACAACAAGGGTGCCGTAGTTGTCCGCCGCCGCCGCCGGTGTCCGTAACCGCTATCGCACGACATAAGAAAAAAAACGAAATATGCAAAAATGTTCAGGATGGAACGGGGTTCGAACCTGGGTCCGCTCCGTGCCAGCCCAGTTTTCTATCCACTGAGCCATGCCTGTGCTCGAAGCTCCTGCGCACAAGAAAACCGCCAGGCCTGCGCAGGACGCGCAGCACAGCCACAGCGAAAGCTGGGAGAGCGGACTTTAGCCTTTTTTAAACACTCTTGGGCCAACTATTACAAGCCCACTTGCATCGTACCCACTACACCATAAATCATCATAAATCACCATAAATTTGTGTAGTGGGGAATCGTCTACTACGCTATTCTTCGTCATTCTTCGGAAAAGCTAGGTGCCCGCTACACTCTTGTAACGAATTATGTGCACTTTGTTGATGCTGTGGCTGACGACGTTGAAGAATTATGCCTCAGGCTTTTGTAATGGGTTGGAGCATTGAACGACCCACTCGTTACGCAATTCGAATTGTGTGACGCCTGGTTCTTACTTTACTGCTCTAAAACGCATTACAACACACGTTAACGCGATTCCTTACCCGATATGAAGCCTGCGTAGGGTCAGTTTGCACCACAGATTCAAGCAGCGGCGTAGCTCAGTACAAGCATTATGTCGGGAAGGAACCGCGTTAACATGCGCAATATAACGTGGTAGAAGAGTCAAACAACAACCAGGCGTCAGGGAATGCGAACTGTGTAACAGGCGTCACACAATATGAATTGCATTACGAGGGGGGTCGTTGAATGCTTCCAACCCATTACAAAGGTCTCAGCCATAATTCTTCTTCGTCATCAGCCACCGAATCAATTAATGAAGTAGTGGGTACCTTGCAAGCGTACTTGTATTAGTAGCCCCAAGATAGTTTGCAAAGGGTTTTAGAAATGGCACTCTGCCAGCCTTCGCTGTGACTGTGCTGCGCGTTGCGCGCAGGCCTGGCGGTTTTAGATGCGAAGCATCTTATGCTCGGGGCTCTGTCCGTCCCTCCTGCGTCCCGCGTCCCCCCGTCCCGCGTCCGGCCACTTTCATGAAGTATGGAAGTACCCATTATGCGAACCAGGACACTGTAGTAATATGAAGGCCGTCAACCACTATCACAGTCATCAGAGTCATGGCCGAGAGCACAGAGAGGCTGCTTAGCAATGGCTAGGCAGGTGGTGTCTGTCGCCCAGGTTGACCCCATTCCTTGAGTCATGACCGAGAGCACAGAGAGGCTGCTTAGCAATGGGTAGGCAGGTCGTGTCTGTCGCCCAGGTTGACCCCATTCCTTAATCTTGCTTGCATGTGTTTGGAGGGGGGCTTAGTCCGTCCCTCCTTCCCGCGTCGCACACCCCCCCACAGCGCATGCGAGTCCCCTCCCCCTCTATCTCCTACGCTCACCCCCCTTTCTCTCCTCTAGGAATCCTCTACTCTACGCAGCGGCCCCCCGTGTCCCACATCCCGCACAGCGCATGCGCGTCCGCTCTCCTACGCTCACCCCTTCCTCTACTCTAGGAATCATCTACTTTACGGAGAGGCGCCCGCGTCCCACAGCGCATGCGCGTCCTCTCCCCCCACTCTTCTCTAGGAATCCTCTACTCTACGGAGCGGCTCCCGCGTCCTACACCTCCACAGCGCATGCACGTCCCCTCCCCCTCTCTCTCATCTACAGTCCCCCCCCCCTTCCTTTCCTCCAAGAATCCTCTACGGAGCGGCGCGCACGACAGGTGGTGTGACAGCTGCATTCTCCGCTGGGGGGCGCCACGGTAGTTCCGCGCGCGCGCCTCATTCTCTCTCCTGTGCAGCGCCGCGATGAGCGCCCGGACCACTGCCGTGAAATTAGAGCGGCAACGTTCCTCCCGCTCAAGCTAATTATCTCCCCGATGCTTCGCATCCCCACATGGTTCCCTTTAGCGGGAGATGGGGAATTTTTTTTACCCAAGTAGTTTCAACAAATATTGTGGCTGTGTGGTAGAACACCTGCTTGCCATGCAGCCGGTCTGGGTTTGATCCTCACTCAGACCCGGAAATTTTTATTGTTTAGTTTATTTACATCTTCCTCGATTTTTCGGTCACGGGCACGATGATGATTTTTCGCTCACAAACAACGACGCCAACGCCGACGCCGATACTGAGGCCGGAATTTGCGCGAAACGAGCTCTTTAACGCTATGGCGTTAATGAATCATGACAGTCCTTCACTGCCGAGCTCCTCGTATCGACGACGCATTTTGGGAAGTCAAACCTCAGCCGCGGTCAGCGGCATTCACCAGAATGACAAAATAAGTACTAGTAAGCGAAGAAATCAACAAAATGTCTGTCCAGATGGCTTCCTTTATTTTTATTTGGCGAGTTGCGTCACTACTGAGTCGTACGATGCCAACAAACAGTATCCGGAAACAAGCGAAAAAAAACGGCAATCATAAAGACGCAAACTGAAAGGAACAAAGCGGGTCTAGCAAATCATTTATTTAGAAGGCGTTGCTGGAACAACACACCGGAGCACGCTGGAACAGCACTGCACGTCGCTACCATGTGGTCATGTTACAAGCAAAAAGTTTTAGTTTATCAATCCTAGCTATTAATTCTTCAAGCGTGAAGATACCCGCTAGAACATCTGTCTAGCCGGATTTTAGAGGTATGAAATGCTACATAATCTACCTTTTTTGTTGGGTTTTATTTTGCGCAGTAACACGTAGAGTACTAGCGATGAAAAGAGCACGGTGCTGCTTAAAATATAACGGCAAATTGTAATCCGAGCTGGAGATAACTGACTTGCTGCGTTCGCGCATCCTCAACTTAGGCGTCTATCCGAATAGCTTACACTGTTTGCCACAACTAATCCCACGACGGTAATCAAAACAGGCGCCACTCTTGTCAAAACTGTTCGCACGGGGAGTATTGCAGCCATACATTCGCTTCCTCTATTGTGAAGCACGTATCACAAGCGAGACAGCGTGCAAGGCGCCGCAAACCCATTTTATAGCTTTCATAGTAACGACCTCATTTCAGCTTGTAATATATCTCATGTCGAGGCACAATGACAACGAGACTATTACCTCAATTCATAATAATATAAGTCGGCAGATCCCACGCACTGTGGGAATCGATGTAATGCGAAGCAGCCACGAAGGAGCAAATCATGCTTTGCATAATTTGAATGTCATGTTCTACATGTTAGGACCTGTCATTTATTTTCGTCATACAGTCACGTCGCGCAATACCAATTTTGGTGTATATCAAGCTAGCGAACTGTACGCAAGTGCACCATGACCATGGCATGTAAATGGCGTTGTAGATGGCATGCACGCCAAGATTTTCATGTTAGCACCTGCCACTTAATGTTCGTTATACAGTCATGAAACTCAATACCAAATTTGGTGTATATCAAGCTAACGAAACCGCCGCGAGCGCGACATAAGCGTGGAATGCAAGTCATGTCGCTCATGACATGTCATGATTTCCATATTGCCACGTGTCATTTATGTTCGTCATACAGTTATGTCACTCAATACCAAATTTGGCGTATATTAAGCTAACGAAACGGCCGCGAGCGCGCCATGAGCGTGAAATGCAAGTCATGTCGCTCATGACATGTCATGATTTCCATATTACCACTTGTCATTTATGTTCGTCATACAGTCACGTCACTCAATACCAAATTTGGTGTATCTCAAGCTAACGAAACGGCCGCGACCGCGCCATGAGCGTGGCATGGAAGTCATGTCGCTCATGACATGTCATGATTTCCATATTACCACTTGTCATTTATGTTCGTCATACAGTCACGTCACTAAATACCAAGTTTGGTGTATATCAAGCGAACGAAATGGCCGCGAGCGTGCCATGAGCGTGGAATGCAAGTCATGTCGCTCATGACATGTCATGATTTCCATATTACCACGTGTCATTTATGTTCGTCATACAGTCATGTCACTGAATACCAAATTTGGTGTATATTGCCACGCGCGGTTCTTTTACTGTATTCGGTTTCCGCCCACAAAGACTATCAGCAGTACTCGGCGCAGACCGCGCCTTATTGTTCCAGAAGCTTCTCGCTTGTAGTAGATCGTTCTGTTAAGATTGCACGCAAGACGCTAACACTCAAGATTATTCCAGAGCGTGCGCGACGATTAGTGATAAGGCTAGAATGTTCGACGCGTGAGTTATAAAAGCCGGCGCGTTCCAACGATGTTTAGTTGATCGACGGCCGACGCTCTGTTCGCCGCTATCAGTGCAGTGTGTATTACTGTAATCTGACTTTCTGTTTACCGGCCACAAGTTCGGCCTAATAAACAGTTTCATTTTGAACCCACCGAGTTCTGCCTTCGTCGACGTCACGACCACGTGACATTTGGTGGAGGTGCTGCTTCGTTCATGATCCGGACGCCCCCACGGAGCACTGACCCGGGCCCAAGCCACGAAGAAGCCGACGCCAAAGAACGCCCCGATCCTCGAACTAGCCGCAGGCAGAAGGGACTCCAGCCAGAGTACGGGCTTCTTACTGAAAACACCAGGCAAACCAAGACTTCGACCTCAACGGCAGCGACGATGACAGCCCCTGTGCCGCCCGCGCCCGTCCTGCTCCGGCAGCCGAAGGAGCCGCCGACTTTTCGCGGTTCACCATGTGAGGATCCAGAAAGCTGGCTGGAGGAATACGAGCGGGTCGCCACGTTCAACAACTGGGACTGCGACGAGAAGCTCCGCGACGTCTACTTCGCCCTTCAAGACGGCGCAAGGACCTGGTATGAGAATCGAGAGTCCTCGCTAACATCATGGGACCTCTTCCGCTCCGGATTTAAGAACACCTTCACTAGCATCGTCCGGAAAGAAAGGGCTGAAACACTTTTGGAAACCCGTGTACAGCTCCCCAATGAGAATATCGGAATGTACACTGAAGAAATGACTCGCCTGTTCCGTCATGCAGACCCCGCTATGCCCGAGGAGAAGAAGATCCGCTTCCTGATGCGGGGTATCAAGCAGGAACTATTTGCCGGCCTTGTACGCAACCCACCCAAGACGGTCATGCAATTCGTCTCAGAGGCCACGACGATCGAAAAGGCCCTTGAAATGCGTGCGACGCAGTACAACCGACGGATTCCCTTAACGATCTACGGAGAGAGTCACGCACTGCAATCCGACGACCTGCGCGAGACCATCAGGGCCATAGTTAGGGAAGAGCTGCGTAAGCTGTTACCATCCTCCCAACCTCAAGTGGATTCTCTCGCTGACGTCGTGCGCCAGGAGATCCAGCAATCTCTGCGCGTCCCTCAGCTAGCAGAGCAGCAACCGCAAGCTATTAGCTACTCTGCTGCAGCGCGTCGTAACGCTCCACCACCACGCCCACGTGAAGGCTTCGCACCGCCGCAGTTCCGCTGCCAGACGCCGCCGCCACCACCACCGACGCCATACCGTCTACCCGCCGGCCAGCGCAACGCCCCGAAGAAAGACCGACATTTGGCGGGCCCCTGACAACCGCCCGCTCTGCTACCACTGCGGGGAAGCCGGCCACACCTACCGCCGTTGCCAGTACCGGCAGATGGGCCTACGCGGTTTCGCCGTCAACGCGCCTCGTCCACAGCGGGCTGAACGACTGCAAGACATCGCCGACTACCTCGCAGGACCTCAGTGGACGCCCCGACGACCTTCCCGCTCACCGTCTCCCGGCCGCTACATGTCACCGCACCGCCGGCAGTACACTGGCCCGAACCGGGGCCGGTCACCTAGCCCGTACCCGGGGAACTAAGGGCAGCAACCGATGGAGGTGCGGTTGCTGTTCGACGAAATGCCGAAGATCCTCCGCGGCCGCCGACGATGCCAACGCGACGAGGCCTGCGCAACACGACGCGAAGCAGACGAAGCCCTGCCGAGGAAACCTCGTGGACCGAAGAAAACCTGACGACGCAGCATGGAAGCACCAGAACATTTCGACGCAGCCGTGATCCGACGCCGCGACCCAACCGCAACGCACGACGACGAACCAGCGACCTCGACGTAATATTCGACGGCCACACCGTCACCGCTCTCGTCGACACTGGAGCCGACTATTCCGTCGTCAGTGGGTCTTTCGCGACGAAGTTGAAGAAAGTAAAGACTGCTTGGCAAGGCCCTGAAATCAGGACCGCTGGGGGGTCATCCAATAACGCCGGCCGGTGTCTGCACCGCAATAGTCACCATCAATAACCGGACTTATCCCGCCAGCTTTCTAATTCTGCAGCACTGCTCCAGGGATGTGATACTGGGGATGGACTTCCCAAGTCAACACGGCGCCGTCATCGACCTGAGGTCTGAGTCGATAACACTGACTTCAGAAAAAGCGTTGCCGCCCCACACGTCACCGGAGAATCATGCCTTGAATGTAATAGAAGAGCAGGTCACCGTTCCGCCTCTTTCCAGCGTCGTCATTTCCGTCGGCACCGAAATACCCGCTAACCTTGAAGGCGTCGTCGAGGGCGATCAGCACCTGCTTGTGAACCGTCAGATTTGCGTCGCAAGAGGCATCACCGAGTTGCGCGACGGCAAAGCAAAGGTACTGCTGACAACCTTCAGCCACGAATATAGGCACCTCAACATTGGTACGACGGTAGCCTACATCGAGAAATTCGTGGACACCAGCAATGGTTTCGCCCTCTGCGATACTGCCGAACTTTCTTCGACGAATCGAGGTCCCGAAACAGATTTCGACGTCAACCCCAGCCTCCCAAACCAGAAGCAAGACCAGCTCAGAAATTTTCTCCTGCAATTCAAGGACTGCTTCTCATCGTCGTCAAGAATTCGACAGACCCCAGTCGCCAAACATCGTATCATAACTGAAGAAAGTACCCGACCAGTCCGTCAGAGCCCGTATCGAATTTCGACGCGAGAACGCGAAGCCGTAAAGAAGCAAGTCGACGAAATGCTACGCGACGACATAATCCAGCCGTCCAAGAGTCCCTGGGCGTCTCCCGTGGTGTTGGTGAAGAAGAAGGACGGGACGCTACGTTTCTGCGTCGACTATCGTCGCCTGAACAAGATCACGAAGAAGGACGTGTACCCCCTCCCACGGATAGACGACGCCCTGGATCGACTCCACAACGCGAAGTACTTTTCGTCGATGGACCTGAAGACGGGCTATTGGCAAATCGAAGTCGACGAGACAGACCGAGAAAAGACTGCCTTTATAACACCAGACGGCCTGTTCGAGTTTAAGGTCATGCCTTTTGGTCTTTGCTCGGCCCCCGCGACCTTCCAACGCGTTATGGATACTGTACTGGCTGGCTTGAAGTGGCAGACTTGCCTTGTGTACTTGGACGACGTCGTTGTGTTTTCCTCGAACTTAGACGAACACCTGCGGCGCCTTGAAGCTGTACTTCAGGCAATCAAGACCTCTGGACTCACTCTCAAGCCAGAGAAGTGCCGCTTCGCGTACGAAGAACTTTTGTTCTTGGGCCACGTGATAAGCAAATCCGGAGTACGCCCCGACCCGCAAAATACAACCGCCATCGCTGCTTTCCCGCCACCCACCGACAAGAGGGCCGTGCGTCGATTTCTCGGCCTGTGTGCCTATTACAGGCGGTTCGTTAAAAACTTCGCCCGCATCGCCGAGCCTCTCACTAACCACACCAGGACCGACGTCGAGTTCAAGTGGGAAACGCCGCAGGAGGAAGCATTTCAAGAACTAAAACGACGCCTGCAAACGCCTCCGTTACTTGCGCATTTCTACGAACACGCCGAAACAGAAGTGCCCACCGACGCGAGCAGCGTAGGACTCGGCGCCGTCCTTGTGCACAGGACGGACGGACTGGAAAGGGTTATCAGTTATGCTAGCCGGTCGCTATCAAAGGCAGAGGCCAACTACTCCACAACAGAAAAGGAGTGCCTTGCCATCATCTGGGCTACATCAAAGTTTCGCCCCTACCTTTAGGGCAGGCCCTTCAAAGTTGTGAGCGACCACCACGCCTTGTGTTGGCTAGCTAGTTTGAAGGACCCTTCTGGTCGCCTCGCACGGTGGAGCCTGAGACTTCAAGAATTCGACATTACCGTCGTTTACAAGTCCGGAAGAAAGCACTCTGACGCCGACTGCCTGTCTCTTGCCCCCGTCGACCCACCGCCGCTGGACGACAAGAATGATGACGGCTTCCTGGGAACCATAAGTGCCGACGACTTCGCCGAGCGACAGCGCGCCGATCCGGAACTCAAGGGCCTTATGGAATACCTCGAGGGCAAAGCCACCGTGGCTCCAAAGGTATTCAGACGAGGACTGGAGTCGTTTTTCAAGCGCAACGGCGTTCTCCTAAAGAAAAACTTCTCGCCACTTCGGACCGACTCCCTCCTCGTAGTACCTTCGGCACTACGATCAGAAGTTCTGCATGCTTTGCATGACGACCCGACGGCTGGACGCCTTGGATTTTCCCGTACGCTGGCAAGGATACAAGAAAAGTACTACTGGCCTCGCCTCACTGCCGACGTCACCCACTTCGTGAGGACTTGCCGAGATTGTCAGCGACGGAAGACACCACCGACTAGGCCAGCCGGACTTCTGCAACCCATCGAGCCACCTCGCCGGCCGTTCCAGCAAATCGGCATGGACTTACTGGGGCCGTTCCCGACGTCGAATTCCGGAAACAAGTGGATTGTCGTAGCTACTGACTACCTCACCCGCTACGCCGAGACAAGGGCCCTGCCCAAGGGCAGTGCCGCCGAGGTAGCAAAGTTCTTAGTCGAGAACATCGTACTGCGTCATGGCGCCCCAGACGGTCCTCATTACCGACAGAGGTACGGCCTTTACCGCGGACCTAACTCAGGCGATCCTAAGGTACAGCCAAACAAGTCACCGCCGGACCACCGCCTACCACCCACAGACCAACGGCCTGACCGAGCGTCTAAATAAAACCATCGCCAACATGCTGGCCATGTACGTCGACGTCGAACACAAGACGTGGGACGCCATCCTTCCGTACGTGACCTTCGCATACAACACGGCCGTGCAAGAAACGACGCAGATGACGCCATACAAGTTGGTCTATGGACGGAGCCCGGCAACGACGCTCGACGCCATGTTACCGAACGTCACCGATGAGGAAAACATCGATGTGACCGCTTACCTACAGCGCGCCGAAGAAGCACGACAGCTGGCCCGCCTGCGGATCAAGAATCAGCAGACGACTGACAGCCGCCGCTACAATCTTCGACGACGGTTCGTGGAATACCAGCCCGGTGACCGCGTTTGGGTGTGGACGCCGATACGACGCCGCGGACTTAGCGAAAAAGTTCTGCGACGATACTTCGGACCGTATAGGGTGCTTCGACGTCTCGGCACACTCGACTACGAGGTTGTCCCCGACGGCATTTCGAACTCTCAACGAGCCGCTTTCCGCGCGGTAGTGAACCTGAGGACTGTCCTTCTTTTTTCTTTCAATGGAACTTTCTTGCTTATTGAACTTTCTTGATTTGTTGTCGTTATTTATTGTTGCATGTATTTTTACCATGTGTTCGGTTCTAAGCATCGGGACGATGCCTTTTCAGAGGGGGGGCATTGCCACGCGCGGTTCTTTTACTGTATTCGGTTTCCGCCCACAAAGACTCGGCGCAGACCGCGCCTTATTGTTCCAGAAGCTTCTCGCTTGTAGTAGATCGTTCTGTTAAGATTGCACGCAAGACGCAAACACTCAAGATTATTCCAGAGCGTGCGCGACGACTAGTGATAAGGCTAGAATGTTCGACGCGTGAGTTATAAAAGCCGGCGCGTTCCAACGATGTTTAGTTGATCGACGGCCGACGCTCTGTTCGCCGCTATCAGTGCAGTGTGTATTACTGTAATCTGACTTTCTGTTTACCGGCCACAAGTTCGGCCTAATAAACAGTTTCATTTTGAACCCACCGAGTTCTGCCTTCGTCGACGTCACGACCACGTGACAATATCAAGCTAACGAAACGGCCGCGACCGCGCCATGAGCGTGGCATGCAGGTCATGTCGCTCATGACATGTCATGATTTCCATATTACCACTTGTCATTTATGTTTGTCATACAGTCACGTCACTCAATACCAAGTTTGGTGTATATCAAGCGAACAAAATGGCCGCGAGCGTGCCACGAGCGTGGAATGCAAGTCATGTCGCTCATGACATGTCATGATTTCCATATTACCACGTGTCATTTATGTTCGTCATACAGTCATGTCACTCAATACCAAATTTGGTGTATATCAAGCGAACGAAACGGCCGCGAGCGCGCCATGAGCGTGGAATGCAAGTCATGTCACTCATGATACGTCATGATTTCCACATTAACACGCGTCATTTATGTTCGTAATACAGTCACGTCACTCAATACCAAGTTTGGTGTATATCAAGCTAACGAAACGGCCGCGAGCGCGCCATGAGCGTGGCATGTAAATCAAATCATGTTGTTCATGACATGCACGTTATTATTTGCATATTACCACCTGTCATTTATGTTCGTCATACAGTCACCTCAGTCAATCCCAAGTTTGGTGTATATCAAGCTAACGAAACGGCCGCGAGCGCGCCATGAGCGTGGCATGTAAATCATACTTTTCATGACAAGTTAGTCATGATTTTCATGATATGACCAGTCATTTTTGTTTGTCATACGGTTATGTTATGAGATAGCAAATTTGGTAGAAATCCCATTAACGATACGGCTAGGAGAGCACAAAGTCGTAGGCGGCTAGATAGATAGATAGCTTGATAGATAGAGAGATAGATACGCTCAAAGTCGCCGAAGTTCGCTAAGAAATGCTTCGCATTTAATAACTGATGGGGTGTAACGTCCCAAAACCACGATATGATTATGAGATCCGCCGTAGTGGAGGGCTCCGGAAATATTGAGCACATCAGGTTCTTTAATGCGCACAGAAATGTAGGTACACGGGCCTGAACCATTTTCGCCTGCATCGAACATGCGGCCGCCTTGGTTGGGAATCGATCCCACGACCTGCGGGTCAGAAAGCAGTCGAGCGCCATAACCACTAGACCACCGTGGCGGGTTCGTTGCCTTAATTCAGTTTTAAGAACACCACGGATACGGTAATATTTATTTGGGATGCTTCTACAATTATTCTATCGTAGCCGGGACCATTTCCAGCATGTATCGCGCGTGAAAGCGCAGAGACGCGCGCACAAGCGTGGTGCGGCAGGGGCGGGCGCCGCGGTGGCGTATCGGTTACGGTGCTCGTCAGACTGACCCGAAGGTTCGCGGGTTCGAAGGCTGCGGCGGTCGCATTTCAATGAAGGCGAAATGCTAGAGGCCCGTGTGCTGTGCAATGTCCGTGCACGTTAAAGAACACCAGATGGTCAAAATTTCAAGAGCCCTCCACTACGGCGTCTCTCATAATCAAACCGTGGTCTTGGGAAGTAAAACAGCAGATAATATTATTTTTACTCTGTTCCATAGATGACTGTCCGCAGTGGTGCACGGCACAGCCATGTGTGATCACGTAATCGTCATAGGCCTTAAGCCAGCGAAGTGGACGTGGCCGTACCACACAAGGTGGTTGCAGCAGAGTGTAAGGAAGCAAGGGGTGTCAACGGGCTAGTTGGTATTCCATGGCGACGTGAACAACGCGTGAGACACCCAAGGACAAGGCTTTGGTCAAGGAACAGACGAGGAGTAGCGCTGAGACGACAGACTTGGAATAGGAACCGAGAAACACACAAAAAAAAACATTGGTTGATCCCTCAGTCATAGGAATCGGTATAACACGAAAGTGAAACCTCTCCTTACAGAAGTAGTTGAATGTTTACTGTACATTGACATACAAGAGCTTGCACAATGTCTGTCGGTATTTGACAGTTATAGCACCGTATAACGTGGATGCATCCACGTTGACGCTTGGTGGTGCATCTGTATCCCGACGACTAACGTCCATGATCAATCATTAAACAAACCCTTGTGGTCATAGATGCTTGTCGGTAGCTGTACGGTGAGAGCGGAATCATAGAAAGCAGTGTGACAGCCAGAAGAACGTCACCGAGTGGAGGCCGAACTTGGGCTAAGGTTCGCCTACTCGCGGCAGAGTTATTGAACACCACTGCCCGACCAGAGGGAAACGCAACGCGCGTCGTGTGTTCCCCGTTGACCGGCTGCGATTTTTCGCGGGGCAAGCTTGTTGGGAACGCAGAGTTACGGTCATACTATAGTTCATACCAGAGCCACGCGAAGCACTCACGCGTCCCATAGCTATTTTTTGCGTGGACGGATGCTAAGAGTGAGGCCGATGCTAGGGGTAAGGTCGCCACCTGGCAGTGTGTTAATGAGTCGACAAAGTTGCATTTTCCTATTCGAAACCCGCTGAATGAGACGGACGCGTAGAAACGACGCTTTGAAGAAACTAATCGTGCATTTCACGGTCATAATGCATTACTTTACTTGAGCCAGAGCACTGTGAGAGGACCGTGGTAGATATAAAAAGCTTGTTTTTAAAGACAGATAGTATGTGACCGTGGCGCAATGGATAGCGTGCCCGGCATCTCTTGTCGCTGACCAAGTGGTCGTAGGTTCGACTCCCGCTGACGGAATTTTTCTCTTCTGATCATGCGTATTTTTTCGACGCCATTTTCGTGACGGAAATACGTCACTCAAATCTTGGTGGACCCCTGTATGGAACACTTTCATGTTAAAATAACAATAAACCACAAGAAAACGCGAAAGGACATCGAGCAAAGCAACCGGAGTACATCTGGGTTATTTGACCGAATGAACTGAGGCAATCTATTTCCTTGTCAGTAAGTGTTACGTTTCCGCTAGTGGGGAGGCGGTGCATGGCACCGCCTCCCCAGGCAATCGCCGGGCGGATTCCAAGGGCTGACGTATCGACCCCCCGAAACGCACGACAAAAGCGTCCTTGTGCACAGGACGGACGGACTGGAAAGGGTTATCAGTTATGCTAGCCGGTCGCTATCAAAGGCAGAGGCCAACTACTCCACAACAGAAAAAAGGAGTGCCTTGCCATCATCTGGGCTACATCAAAGTTTCGCCCCTACCTTTAGGGCAGGCCCTTCAAAGTTGTGAGCGACCACCACGCCTTGTGTTGGCTAGCTAGCTTGAAAGACCCTTCTGGTCGCCTCGCACGGTGGAGCCTGAGACTTCAAGAATTCGACATTACCGTCGTTTACAAGTCCGGAAGAAGACACTCTGACGCCGACTGCCTGTCTCGTGCCCCCCGTCCACCCACCGCCGCTGGACGACCAGGATGATGACGGCTTCCTGGTAACCATAAGTGCCGACAACTTCGCCGAGCGACAGCGAACGGACCCGGAACTCAGGAGCCTCATCGAAGACCTCGAGGGCAAGAGCGCCACTGTTCCGAAGGTATTCAAGAGAGGACTGGAGTCGTTCTTCCTGCGAAACGGAGTCCTCCTAAAGAAGAACTTCTCGCCCCTTCGAGCCAAACAACTTCTCGTGGTTCCATCAGCAATGAGACCAGAAGTCCTCCAGGCCCTACACGACGACCCGACGGCTGGACATCTCGGTGTTTCCCGCACAATCGCAAGAGTACAGGAAAAGTACTACTGGCCGCGCCTTGCCGCCGACGTCGCCCGCTACGTAAGGACGTGCCGAGACTGTCAGCGACGGAAGACACCGCCAACAAGACCAGCAGGCTTCCTTCAGCCGATCGAGCCTCCTCGGCGACCGTTCCAGCAGATCGGGATGGACCTCCTGGGGCCGTTCCCAACGTCGACTTGCGGGAACAAATGGATCGTCGTAGCCACCGACTACCTCACCCGCCACGCCGAAACAAAAGCCCTGCCCAAAAGCAGTGTGCCTTCGAGGTAGCCAAGTTCTTTGTTGAGAACATCGTCCTTCGACACGGCGCCCCAGAGGTTCTCATCACCGACAGAGGCACGGCGTTTACGGCTGACCTAACCCAGGCGATCTTGGGATACAGCCTCACAAGTCACCGCCGGACCACCGCGTACCACCCACAGACCAACGGCCTGACCGAGCGTCTAAATAAGACCATCGTCGACATGCTGGCCATGTACGTCGACGTCGAACACAAGACACGGGACGCCATCCTTCCGTACGTGACCTTCGCATACAACACGGCCGTGCAAGAAACGACGCAGATGACGCCATACAAGTTGGTCTACGGACGGAGCCCGGCAACGACGCTCGACGCCATGTTACCAAACGTGACCGACGAGGAAAACATCGACGTGACCGCCTACCTACAGCGCGCCGAAGAAGCACGACAGCTCGCCCGCCTGCGGATCAAGAATCAGCAGACGACTGACAGCCGCCGCTACAATCTTCGACGACGCTTCGTGGAATACCAGCCCGGCGACTGCGTTTGGGTGTGGACGCCCATACGACGATTCGCTCGCTGGATTCCGTGCCTGACGGTTGTCCCGTCCGCGATGCCCGCTCTTCGCCGACCTCTCGCCGATCGGGGCCCCGTCCACGGAGTTCAGTAACCGTCTCCCTCTCTCACTGGATTCCGCGCCTGGTCGTCTCGTCCGCGATGCCCGCTTCGTGCCGACCTCTCGCCCATCGGGGCCCCTTCCACGGATTTCAGCACCCTATCTCCCAATCTTTTACTTTTCTCCATCTTTACTTTTCTCTCTATCTCTTTTAATCCCTCCTTATCCCTTCCCTCGTGGGCTACTGCTGAGGTGTCGCACTTTGATGCAGACAGTTGCGGGGCCCACTTTTCTTTTCATTCTTCTAACTTAAAATCACTTCCCCCCCCCCCCCCCCCCCCATACGACGACGTGGACTTAGTGAAAAACTTCTGCGACGATACTTCGGACCGTATAGGGTGCTTCGACGTCTCGGCACACTCGACTACGAGGTTGTCCCCGACGGCATTTCGAACTCTCAACGGCGCCGTGCGCGACCTGAAGTCGTCCATGTCGTGCGCCTCAAGCCGTTTTACGCGCGGTAGTGTACCTAAGGACTGTACTTTTTTTTCATTGGACTTTCTTGCTTGTGCGTATTGTTTATTCAACTTTCTTGATTTATTGTCGTTATTTATTGTTGCATGAATTTTTCCCATACGTTCTGTTCTAATCATCGTGACGATGCCTTTTCAGAGGGGGGCTTTGCCACGCGCATTTCTTTTACCGCATTCGGCTTCCGCCCACAAAGACTATCAGCAGTACTCGGCGCAGACCGCGCCTTATTGCTCCAGAAGCTTCTCGGTTGTAGTAGATCGTTTTGTTAAGATTGCACGCAAGACGGTAACACTCAAGATTATTCCAGAGCTGGCGCGACGACTAGTGATAAGGCTAGAATGTTCGACGCATGATTTATAAAAGCCAGCGCGTTCCAACGATGTTGAGTTGATCGACGGCCGACGCTCTGTTCGCAGCTAGCAGTGTCAGTGTGTGTTGCTGTAATCTGACTTTCCGTTTACCGGCCACAAGTTCGACATACCGACTGCTGCCTTCGTCAACGTCACGACCACGTGACAATATTCTTAGTTAAGGCAGTACAAGTATCACACAAACATACACACTCGGCAGGTATGAAATACAATACAACGTACAAGATTACTCCGATGGTGTTCAAAACAACGGGAAAAAACAAACGGCTCAAGCTACAAATGCAATCTCACGCATTTAAACTATCCAAGACACTTAAAGACTCGAATGTTCATCGAACGTATTCAGTCCAAAGTTCTTGGAACTAATCTCGAATGGTTCTCTTCCAGGGAACACTCACACAAACTCCAGCGCTGGTTGTTGTCCCGTGCGTCGGCGCCGAATGCTTCTCTTCAAAACTTCCGCAGTTCCCACGGCGTCATCATTCGATTCTTCCAGATCGACTGACCGCACTTCACCAACAACACTTCGCCGACAGCACCATAGTTCACCCACACACTGTCACTGCCTGACAGTTACTCACTGACTCCTTCAATCCTCCTTCTCACTGACCCTCCGTCGCCGCTTGCTTATATTCGCTCGCCTCTGGATAAGCGAAGTTTGCAGGTTTCTCGTCGGGGCGTAGTCTAGCCAAATCTACTGAAAGGGCGGGATGTTTGTCGTCGTTCCCACTCATCACGGCGTATCTCGGCATTGCGTCATCTTTTCTTCAATGAGGGTTCGAGACATCGCTCGGCATTCTGATCCGAGAGGGCTTGTTGGCGTGGCGGCGGCCGTTTCGAGGGGGGAGATGAGGCACTCGCGCGGCTTATTTTGATGCTCGTTTTTAGGGGCGAAGCTCCTTAAGCCGTGGATCGTGCGTCCTCGATGTATGTAGTAAGGTAGCCACCTCTCGTTTTAGTTCTTGGAATGTCCGCTAGATGGCGGCACTTGTATATCATGAATATATATAGGGGCGAAGCTCCTTATGGCATCACCTCGGCGGTTCTCGGTGATCCATGCATCCTGAGTAGCCAGTAGGCACTGGATTTCCACCTCCAAGGTAGTGCCTGTGTGAGATGTCTCCTGTGCGTGAATAAACAATTTTAAAAAAGTCACAACGTACATGTAAAATTAAAGTGAGCTGCGAGTCGCCATGACTCTCATCGACCCTTTAGTATAAATGTGCCCGATCTTACGTCGTTGATGATGTACTGCGCATAATTTGCGGAGGATTACCGGTTTACCGAAGCACCTCCGAAGCTTCGCCCGCTCATCATCATTCACTCCGTGGATATGGTGCCGTCATCTCCAGTTCTCGTCTCGTTTCCGAGAGGGCGCTGTCCTATAGACATGCGTACAATATGGCAGTTGGGTGAAGGTACGCTAGATGGCGTTGGCGGTGCAGCTGCTCTTCGATTGCGCGGACCGCCGTACGAGTGCGCTTGCCGGATCGTGCTGCTTGGCGGACTATGGACGATGACCGGTCGTTGAAGTTTGAATAAAATTTCACACACACTATCGCTTTCATTACTTCTGGGCGAAACCACTGAAGATTTCACGGTGTAACCATGATTGCTTCAGTCACCATAACTTTCATCGACCCTTTAGAATAAACGCGCCCGATCTCACGTCGGTGATGATGTACCGTGTACCGGAGGTTCACGGTTTACCGATGAACCTCCGCAGCTTCGCCCACTCATCATCATTCACTCCGTGGATATGCTGTGTTTTTTTTTGTTGCGCCTTCTCCGTCGCGACAGATCGGCGCCTGGATTTCACTTCGCCGTGTCACATCGGCGACGCGCGTTTGTTTGAGCACTCGTTTGTGACACTGCCCCCCCCCCCCCCCCCCCCGCACGTTAAGAATATTATCACATCATATTCAAACAACACAAATGAGCGCGCCCACACAACAAAAGTTCCACATACAGAGTCAATAATTCAGTCCAACACTCATGGCGCGTCGCATTCACAATAGAACTCTCGATAGAATTCACAGTGCAATTCAATGTCACAATATGTAAAAGATAACCACAACTACATAGTACAAGACTCCATCACACATTTAGTACGAAACAATGCGAAAGCACAAAACTCTGCATTTACAACGCTTATACAATGATATCGGTAGCATCGCTTATATAACGTCACCACAACAGACACTTTCGGTCACTCGCCATACAAATGGGACACAGGATAACAATAAAACAACACATTGAGCTCCAACACTGCCACACACATTCAAATTCAACCTCAGTATCTATCCTGCGTGCCTCATGTCTCGCTTACGCCCTTTCTTGTAGTGCTTCCTCGATCTCTTCTTGTTTCTCCTCTTTTTCTTCCGGCGAGCCGTTTCGAACGAGTATGTCGGAGAAGGCGTCTGTGCCGCCGTTGACACTTTCAACACTGCAAGAAGTCATCGCAATCGACGGGACGTTGATGGTTCTTCGCCATCTCGCTCGCTACACGGTATTGAGTTTGTGCGACCGGCTTTGTCATCCTTTCACTCTCTGGTGATAGCGGTCGTTTCGTTGCAGCATCACATGCACGGCTCGTTTTCCCGTCGGGCACAGTGACCGTTGGTGTCTCATGCTTGAATTTCTTTAACACCTCGGCTTCAGCTTGAGCTCGGGTGACATCCTTCATGGGATTCTCTTCCGCTGCACCTTCACATCCCGGCTCCTGTGTTGACGAAGGCTCTATCTTCTGGTCTTCTCCCAAACGTTTTGGATCGTTCGGCTCTCGCGCTCCATCGATGTTTCCAAAGATGAGTTCGAACAGGGGGGTTGTCATGCACAGGGCAGTAACTCTCCCGCTGAAGTAAGGCGTCTCAGCCTCAATCTTAGCCTCGGCAAGCATCCGAACTGAACCGTCAATAAGGCGAACCGGGCTTTTCCTGCCTGTTAACTCACTGTCACGGACCAAGTACTTTCGCACCGGCGACCTTGGTGCTTCCTGTATCTCGCAGTACCGTGATTTCCTTTCCAGAAATCTTCCTAAGCACCATAGGCATTCCTTTCGTTAAGCCTGTTGGACGGGTTTTCATCGCGGCACCAACGATAGGGATTTTCTTCCTGCTTTTCAGCTCGACAAACTCACCGTTTGTCTCTTCTGCTAGGTCTTTCGGCGGGGCATACACACAGGCTGCTTGGTGGGCTTTACTCGCTTCGTTGCGAGGTGCGTCTGCCTTGTGCCCAGTTTATCCATATTTAAAACATTTCATCACACTGGGACGCGTAAAGTTCGACCGACAATTGCTAGCGCGATGACCCACTCTGTTACACAAAAAGCATCGCGTAACATTCTCCTGTGAATTCTTCTTTTCATTAGGTGCAGGCTTCTTCGAATCGTAGCAACTATCCTTTTTTACCTTGGCCAAATTCGTGCCACCTTGCGCTTCCAAGAACTGTTCAGCCAATTCAAGCATGTCCTCAAATGACTTAGCTCTCCTCTCTTTCAGATACACCGACAGGATCGGGTGGCAACTGGTGAGCAATTGCTCTCTAACAAGGAGCTCTCTAAGCTCACCGTACTCTTGTGCAGTCTCCGAAAGCTCGATCCACCTCTCGAAATAATGGCTAAGTCACGCGTCTCGCCGTCAGCTCGCTTTCCTGTCCGAAACCTATGTCGGAAGCCTTCCACAGTGAATCTGAATCGCTTCGGCAAAGCAGCTTTCACCTTCGCATAGTTAGCTGCATCGGTTGGCGCCAGCCTACCGTACACACTGAGCGCTTCGCCACTCAAGCATGTACCCAAAGCAGTTCACGATTGATGCTCCGGCCAATTCTGGCTTTTAGCAATAGTCTCAACCGGTGCAGGTACGCATCAAGATCATCCTTCCTCTCATCAAATGCCACAAGCAGTTTGCTTGGTTTCATATGGAAGCTAGAATCTTCCCTTTCACTGCTCTCAACACTAGCCTGCACGGGAGCTTCTGAGCGTTGTTGCAAACGGAGTCGTTGGAGCTCTATCTCGTGCTGCCGTTGCCCTTCTCTCTCAGCCATCTCGGCTTCTCTCTCTTCCTTGGCTCTTTCAGCCGCTACCCTTCCTTTTTGTTGCTCTAATTCCAATTGATCTCTTTCTTCCTTCATCTCACGCTCTTTAGCCTCGCTCTCTTCCTTCAACTGTCGCTCCTTTGCCTTTCTTTCTTCTTTCGCCCTCTCAGCTGCCAGCTTCTCTCTTTCAAGCGCTCTCTCTTCTTTGGCCCTCTCAACCGCCAACCTTTCTCTTTCACGCTCTTCTGCTTTTTCCTCCTTGGCCCTCTCAACCAGCAACCTCTCTCTTTCAAGCTCAGCTGCTTTCTCTTCTTTAGCATTCTCTCTTTCTTTTTTTTCCTTCTGGCTAACCCACTTGCGTAGCTCGGCCTCAGAAAGACCCATCTTCTAACCAAGGGCAACTAACTTCTCAAGATTCACGATGACCATAGAACAACGCCTAGCCGCGTGCACCAATATCCGCCTAACTCTGGCTATCAAAACACTCCCTGCACACAAGGTTAGCAACAACGCCGTGAAACACACAAAAACCGTGCCGATAGCACTATCAACGACTCGAGGCTTCTTCTCTCAACTTTGGACACACTGTGCACCAAAAAGGTCCTGTCGCGGACGCCAGAATAGTTGTCACCGTTCCCGTTAATGGGGAGGAAATCACCGGGCGGATTCCAAGGAGAGCAGCATCGTGAATTCGCAGGAGTTCGATCTTCAATCGCCTCAAAGTTGAGAAGGTTTATGCATTTTCGTTTGTTTGACGCGCACTACGCCGCAGCGATAATCGGTATGTTTATTCAACTTCGCATTTATGGCTAGTTTTGTCCCCCCAGAATGCAAAAAAAGAACGTAAAAGAGCCAACCGCCAGTAGCTGTGGTTACAAGGCAACGTGGCAGCACCCATAAAAATGCGACCTCCCGCTTCGATCCGAGCTTGCGCTTGCTATTTGCCCACTGTACTTTCAGGAATAAATAAACGGTGAATTGGGATATCACTTTGTGTAATTACACGCCGGGGAAAAAGCATCGGGTACGTTTTCTCTTTGTTATTGAGATCAGCTCTGTTATTTTAAATACGACTGCTAAGCCTTGTCTCGGAGCACTTGGTACTAAATCTTGGAAACACTACAAAAAATACTGACGCAGAATCGCAAGTTGGGCAAGAAGAAAAGGACAGCGCTGTGTCCTTTTCTTCTTTCTGTCGTGTTTAACCCGTTGCGCTGTAAATTATTCACGATTGAAATACTGACGAATATCCTCCCCATGATCGCTTAGTGGCGCTGCGACTCTGCACAGGCAGCGCCATCTCTGGCAGAAAACAAAATCCACGCCATCTCCACGAAGTGAATGCTGATGAGTGGGGCGAAGCTCCAAGGCTTATCGGTAAAATCGTGAAATGTTCGCCTACACATCATATAAAGACTTGAGACGCTGTTATAGGATGATTGTATAAACACATATATAGACAATGCGTATTACAGATCGATGCAATTATATAAATAAGATGTAATCATTGGCCTATCGATGCAATCATTATGCAACTTATATACAGATCATATAGATGCAATTATATAGATAATGTACAATTGTTTTACGTTACTGATCACAAAGAAGTGTTGTTCCCAATGAGCTCTGGGACCCGTTTCGCTTTAAAGAAAACAGCTTTGTGGTCAGTGAAGTACGTGGCGAGGGAATCTTGAATTATGAGATGTAGTGCAATGTTGGCGAAAGCAAAGTCGATGCAGGTCCCTGTGATGGTGGTGGGACGCTTGTGGTCGTACGAGCTACACGAGAGATCGTAGCGGGACATCATGTGTGGGACTAGCCAGTCATCAGCAATGATGTCCACGTTGAAGTCTCCTACGAGCACGAAGGGGCCGTGTTTGAATTCGGCCATGTACCGATCAAGACGATTCCGTTGGAGAGCTTCACGGTAGCGTGTTCCACGTTGTGGCTCTGGTTGGTTAGGGGTAGTTGAAGGTCCTCGGCCGTTTCAGGTAGCTTGACGTAGATGCCGACACCTCCCGCAGGACGCTCCGCTTCATTGGTGCAGACGACCGCGTCGCAGCCTTCGATTTTAGGACTGGCGGTATTCCAAGTTTCCGTGAAGCAGAGCACGTCCGCTACGGTCAGTACGGGATCGTGTTGGACGTCTTTGACGTGTGCTTTGAGGGAGCGAACATTGAGCAGGGCCACCGTGAACGCTGTCGAGTGATCAACATCGTCTCGCAGGGTAGTCAGGTAGCGTTGCGTCAGCGTGGGTAGCCTGTGCTGGTGGACACGTTGAAACTCGTTGAGCATGGCCCTGTCCTCGTTACTTGCTTTGTGATGAAAGTGATCATCCCCCCTTCACATTGGTCAGATATAGGTTGTGTACGTTGGTGCATCGGCTGAGTGTCACGTACACTACTTTTTGCGGGTGCGTTTTACTGTATTCGTAGACGACCGAAAAGTGCCCCCCTTGAGATTTGTGTACCATTATTGCACTGGCTTGAATGAGGAGGAACTGTCGTCGTCTACAAGCAACGCGTGTCTTGCGGTTGATGGTGAGGGTGACCTCGCGAGGTTCTATGGGTATCCACGATAGATCGACGTCGTAGCCGTTTCGCACGGCCTCGGATACCGCCTGACGAGAGCGGAGACGAGCGAGTTTTCCTGTAGTGGGGATGTCGAACTGGAGCCCCAGCCGCTTCGGGAAGATGGTATCCTCTTCGCGCACCACCACTCCTCGCTCGCAAAGCTTGATAGTTCCCACCGCCCCGTTAACGAGCCCGTCGACGACGTCAATGTTGGTAGTGATCATGTAGGGCTTGTCATGTAGGGTCCCACTCGCAGTCGTTCCAGCGTTTCGAGAAGACGGTTCCATAGCAGTTCCACGGTGGAGAGCGTCCGTCCATCAGTCTATCTGTCCGTCCGTGTGTCCATCTGTGCGTCTGTCCGTGCATCCGTGCGTGCATCCGTCTGGCCATCTGTCCGTCCGTGCATCTGTCCGTCCGTGCATCCGTCTGTCCCTGCAACCATCCGTGCGTGCGTCCGTCCGTCCATCCATGGACGGACGGACAGATGGATTTCATAAACATTCTTTTTATTGTTTATCATTCACTTCGTGGATCGGCTGCCAATTTTAACTAAGAATGAAATAGCGGCGATTTAAATTGCCTACACGCGCACGCACGCGTACTAACACGATAAAGAAATGTAAATCATGCTTTACATGAAATTCATGTCATGATTTTGATGTTACCACCTGTCATTCATATTCCTCATACAGATATATCTAATCGTAGAAATTTTCGCATATATCCATTCAAACAGCCGCGAGCGCCCCGAGACACTAGCGAGGCGAGCGAGCTGGTCCATTTATGTGGCGAAGCCCGCCGAGAGCGCGCGGCGGCGAGGGAAAAGGAACGCGGTACTTACCCCGTTTCAGTGACTTTAGCCGCCTGAGCGTCGGGGCGCCATCTAGCGGGCGCCCTTTGAATTGTAGTACGGCTGCGAAGAGAAAGAAAGCATACCAAAACGCGTGGAAGTGTATGTGTGGTCTGATCATTATGACGTATAGTAGGCATTGGCGTGCGCACGGATTCCCTTCAGGGGGGGAGGGGGGGGGGGCGAAGGTTGGCCGCAGCGCCCCCCCCCCCCATATTATGTCAATGTATATGAGGCAATGTATGTGTAAACAAGCAAAGGCGCGCGTCTGTCGCAGACACAGGGAGGGGGGGCCATGGTTTCCCCACAAGCACCAAATGGCGCATGTGGCAAAGCATGCCATGCCGCCGACGGCAGAACCGCGGAGGCCGATCGGCCTCTGCCGAAGAAAGTCGCGTTCTCTCAAGACCAGTGCAGCGCGACAAATTTTTTTTTCGGGCGGACAGCCAGCTCTTCATAGCTCCCATGTGGATACCGCCTTGAAACAGAGGCTTTGCAGCGCTTCGCGCGCGTTCATTTCCCAAAGCGGCAACACTTCCAAAAGCGTTTCCCATAGTTACGGCGGAAGTGACTCGACGATGGCTTTGTCGCGCTTTCAGCCACCCCTCCAGCATGTCAGGGCGCATTCCTAGTTGATTTACAAGCGTTGAACGGTCTTTTGTTGTACCGAGCTCCCGCCCCGCCGGCTCTGACTTCACCTGTTGGGGCTTGCTGGAGTGGGAGCTGGTAGCATCGGTGGTTGTGAATGCTTTATTCAAATTTTGACCGAGCATTACGATGGCCCCCGCGAGGAGTGACCCCTTCGGCCCAGGCGCCGGAGTGTGCAGAAAGTCAGTTTCGCCGCAAGGGCGAAGCAATGAATGCGATAGCAACAAATTGGCATTTCAAGCGACAAACGGCAAGCAGATCGAAACTTGGAGCGCAGTACTCGAGCGCCAAGGACGCACGAAACATACGCACAGATATACACAGAACGAGCGCGAACTAACAAGTGTCACAGTTGTTACTTCCCTCTGTTGGAACAGCGCGCTTCTTTCGGAAACGGGGCCTCTGCAGCGAGTGAAGTGACCTTAGTGCGCTCTGTAACCTAAACGCAATCATTCCCGGCGAAAGCACACGACGTAAAACTGCCCCCATCCCCCCCCAACCCAAGATAAGCGCGAGCGCGCGCGCACCCGGGCAAAGGCGACTGCAGGCCAAAGTGCAAGTCGGGGTGTTAGGGAGCCAAGAAGTCGCAACGAGTGGGACGCCGAGCGTGCACTTTGCGCCATCTCGCTGGTTTGCTGGTGTCGTGTGTTAGGTTCGGAACGTTAAATACTGTCACTGAAATAATTGTTTCAGTGGCGTAGTCAACAAAACCGTGTGGTGGAAAAATATTCGTTCGTTATTTCTAAAAATAAAAGAAAGTACAATGAAGAAAGGAAAAAAATGGTGTCTATACAAAAAAAGTATAGAAGAGTCTAAATTTAACTACAAAAATTTATGTCCTGCAAATAAGCGAAGTTCCTCTCACAGTTCGGCAGACGTAGACGTCGGGGCGTTGTGGTGATGCTGCGGCGACGTCGGTGATGTAGGCGTCCGTAGGGCAGGAAAGAAGTGGGCAGGTGCTTCCTGGAGACGCGGTCAACGGGTCACTGGAAAGCCTGCCAAGTGCACCCTGGAGACAATTTCCATAGCCACGTGGTACAGCAGGCGTCGTCCTTGTCGGTCGAAGAGGCTGCCATCGAGTCTGCTGGCTCGGGTCCGGAACCCAGCTGCCTTGAGACCCCCCTCGAACAGACAGCAACGCACGTCTTCCCATGGACGTTCCAAAGGCCAGTCACCTCATCGTTTTCTTTCTTCTTCTCCGCTTTGCCCCGTCCACATCATTTCCTTTCTGTGTTCTTTTTCTTTACTCTGATGCACTTCATGTGGTTTTGGTGTCGACGTGTGACTGGTATAAAGGAACACAGTCTAATATAAAGTCCAAGTCTAATACTAATCACAGTCCAATACTCATCACAGAAAGCCCCCCCCCCCCCCAAGAGAAGTTTTTTTATTGCCATAGCAATTATATGGACAGTCTCGATAGGTTTTTGCCGTCGCCGCCGCCGTCATGTCGCGTATGAAGTCCAAATTGATAAGAGCCCCCCTGCGCACCGCACGTTCTACCAGCGGGTAATAGCGCGCGAGCGGGAGCGATGAACGCGGCTCAAGCGGAGACCAAACGAGCCGGCCCATCTCCGTCGCTCCGAGGCGCATGCGATATGACCCCCCCCCCCCCCAACTGTTCAACCGACCGGCCCCGCCCGTCGTTCGCGAGCGTGAAAAGACGCGAGTGGGGGGGGGGGGAGTTCGCTCGAGCGACCTTCGATTTTACGAGCGCGGTCGTCGCTAGCGCGCGCCTTATCTCCCTATGTCGGCAGCCGACAGCGGGCGGCCGGTATACCCTTCTACGTGCTGCGCTCTCAACGCGAAGAGAATGTGGGGTTAACAGTGTCCTGTAGCGGTCGTATTCTCTTAAACCAGCGTTTTCTAGAGTTGCGTGAGATCGGATCCAAAAGATTTAGCTGCCAGCCTCACTTCGTATAACAATACAATTTGCTGCTATCGCACTCATTGCTTCGCGCTTGTGGTGAAACTGACTTTTTAGGAAAAAAAACGTTGCAAATAGTGATAGCAACACAAGCAGCCAAACTAGTGGTACTACAGGACAGGTGTTAAGTCCTACTCAAATAATGTCCTCCAACATTCTCTAAGACGTTCATGTGCCCAACTCTAAACAAACACCCCTGAAGGTTAAAGTATAATCGCAGAACTCTGCTATTTAAATGCCTCGCTTCGCTTGACTGAAGCACAAAAAAAAACTGGTGATCAGTTTGCATTAAAACGAAGCCTGCATAAAAATGGTGCTATTTTCCACAGCGCAAGCCCCGTCTTGTCGGATGCTTAAATATGAAGTATACATTTCTTCTTAAGGTCTGACGCCCTTATGACAGGTTTGGTGGACAAAGCACGCTTGAGGTTTACGAAGGACGCCTCTCTTCCTGGAGTCCAGACCACTCAATAGGCCTCCCCTTTGTTGAGCTCGGATGCTCTCAAATTCGGAACTTTGCCTAACTGGGAAACTTAGAAGAGTATTTTCAGTCATGTCTTCTTCTAACACAACGAACGATGAAGCCATGTGCAGGTATGTTCGATAGGCGTTCCTGATGTTTTTTCAACATATTAATATGAATTAACTCTTTCGTGTGTCTGACCTCAGTCCAGTAGTGGAAGTCATTTCCAGTGCATAAGTAGTTTGTTGTGGCTTGTTGGAAGAACCAAAGCTCGGTCGCCCACCTTAAGACGGCGTAGAAGACTCCTTCTCTCGTAATACTTCTTCTGTAGTCGCTGAGCTTTGTAAAGTCCTCTGTGCGCCATCTGCAAAGTTTGGAACAGACGCTTTTTGAGATCGAGGACGTAACCATAGACGGTTTGAGTCTCTTCGTCGATCTCGTCCTTGGTTCAAAGTTCTTTCAGTAGCGTCAGTGGACCTCGTATTTGGTGGCCATATTTAGCTCGAAAAGCAAGAAACCAAGACTGGTTTGTGGTACCTCTCTGTATGCAAACAGCAGAGGAGCTATGTACCGGTCCCTTAACTTAGGTTGTTCCTGGCAGAGTTTACGGAGCATCTCTTTGATGGTTCCGTTAAACCGTTCAACCAATCCATTGCACATGGGATGGTACGAAGTGGAACTCAGGTGTTTGATTTGAAGCAGACTGTTTACCTCTTTCATTAACTCCGACGTAAAAGATGACGCCTGATCACACAGAATTTCCTTCGGAAATCCTATGCGTGAAAACATTTCCACAGGCCCTTCGGCTACAGTTGTTGAGTCAGTAGCTGGCAGTGATATCGCGTCAGGATACCGAGTGGCAAAATCCACCAGCGTGAGAATATACCTGTTGCCTTTTCGTGCAGTTGGAGAGATTGGTACGACGATATCAACAGCCACTCTCTCAAATGGCGTGTCTATGAGCGGCATACGGCCAAGCGGCGCTTTGCTTAACTTTCCTTTCGGGAACGTCCGTTGGCACGCATCACACGACTTCACGAACCTATTGATGTCTTCCTGAACACCAGGCCAATAGAACGCGCTCAGTACCCTTTCGGTAGTTTTCATGATGCCTTGGTGTCTGGAGAGCGGGTTTTCGTGGGCTAGCTCGAGAACTTTAGCACGCGGCGTTTTCGGTACTACCGCTCGTTCGATCATTTTGCCAGGACAAAAGTGGTAAGAGCGGTACAGTAGATCACCGCGTACGTAGGACGAGCAGGATGTTGATCACTTGCCTTTGAAGGTTTTACCCAACTTAGCCCGGCAAACTTCCAAGCTCTTGTCATTCTTCTGCTCCAGTTGAAATGTCTCTCGTGAGACCCAAATGAGGTTCATTGCCTCCTCTTGTCTCTTACCCACGGCCTTTGCGAGAACCACCGCGCGCATTGAGTGGAGGTCCTCCGTGTTGCTCCCTTTTACGTTCTGAGCTGGGCATACGGGAAGAATCGACAAGGTCTTCTTCCAGTTTTTATCTAGGTGCGTGTGGTCCCGAGATCCTGGTACATTTCCGGTGATGACATCGTAGAGAGGGTTGTCCAGGCATTTCGCAACAATGGACCCTGAAAAGTATGGCGACGAGATGAGTACGTAGGCTTCCAGTGCCTCAGTGGTACTACCGTCAGCCAAAAGAAGGTTGCCATTGTATCTGTCATTGCCGTATCCGGGACTAACGAACGTCGTATGACTACGCTGTTGCTGCCTGTGCCACGCAGAACAGATACAGCCTTCTCAAACATTACTCCTTGCATGACTGGCATGTCGTGGCTGTTTAAACTTGGGCTTCGAGAAGCGCTTGTACCTCGCTCTTCATGCCGTAGCCTGGAGTCTTGACTTCTGTTGAAGGAGCGACTTCTCATGGAGACACAACCGGCGACTTCTTTTGTGCCTGAGCCCTTGCGTCTGCAGTCTTGCACATTATGCCCACTCTTCCGGCAATGCGTACAGTATTGTTTCTTGGAGCGCATACGGCAGTCGGATGTATTGCGCCCATATTTGTCACAAACGAAACATAGAACTTGCGTCTTGCCAGAACTATTTCCTTCTTTCTCTTTTGTAGCACCTTCTTCTGGCCTTTCCTTGAACACTAACAGATTCTTGCGCCCTTGTGCTTCCATAGAGTAATCTGCGGCTTCAGCGATTTCATCTAGAGTGTGATAGTTTCTTTCTCGAACAAACAATGTTAGACGACGGTGGCAATTTTTGAAGCAGTTGCTCGCTAACGATTATGTCTCGTACCGCTTCAAACGTCTTTCCTCGGTTGGCCATTTCCATCCAACGGTCGAAGAAGTTCAAAAGCCTCGTGGCATACTGCTTTGCTGTCTCCTCATCTTGGGGTTTGCTCAGCCGGAACTTTTCCCTGTAACCCTCAGCTGTGCATCGGAAGCGTTGAAGTAATGCCTTCTTGGCCTTGTCATAGTCCACTGATTCTTCAGGGGACAAGCGACCAAAAACTTTCAAGGCCTCACCATCCAAACACAAGCTCAGTGCTGTGGCCCACTTGCCTAGCGGCCATCCCTGACCGGTAGCGACGGATTCAAACCGTTTCAGGTACGCGTCAAGATCATCGCGATCCTCCATGAAGACGGGGATCCAACTGTGGGGGGTGACTCGTTTCTTTCCTGTCGAGAACCAGCCTCTCGTTCCTGGCTATTCCCAGACTCGGCCAATTTGACCCGAAGTGCTAAGACTCGCTCTTCAAGCTCCAGGCGTTCCTTCGTAGCCTCTCACTCTGCTTGCCTATCGGCCCGTGCTTTCTCCGACTGCTCGTCCACTAAGGCTTTTAGTTCTGCGCCCTGCAGACCCATACGCTGACCCAACGTTACAAACTCTGCCGAAGACATTCCGAACCCCTTCAGTTCATGCACCCTTTACCACGCGGTGTCGTCCTGTCGTAGCGGACGCCAATCTGTCGTGTGTTAGGTTCGGAACGTTAAATACTGTCACTGAAATAATTGTTTCAGTGGCATAGTCAACGAAACCGTGTGGTAGAAAAATGTTCCGTCGTTATTTCTAAAAATAAATAAAGAAAGTACAATGAAGAAAGGAAAAAATTGTGTCTATACAAAAAGAATATAGAAGAGTCTAAATTTAAGTACAAAAGTTAATGTCCTGCAAGTTAGCAAAGTTCATCTCACAGTTCGGTAGGCGTAGACGTCGAGGTGTTGTGGTGATGCTGCGGTGACGTCGGTGATGTAGGCGTCGGTAGGGCAGGACAGAACAGGACAGGTGCTTCCTGGAGACACGGTCAACGGGTCACTGGATAGCCTGCCAAGTGCACCCTGGAGACAATTTCCACAGCCACGTGGTACATGAGGCGTCGTGCTTGCCAGTCGAGGACGTTGCCATCGAGTCTGCTGGCTCGGATCCGGAACCCAACTGCCTTGAGACCCCCTCGAACAGAGAGTAACGCACGTCTTCCCATGGATGTTCCAAAGGCCAGCCACCTCGTCATCCTCTTTCTTCTCCGCCTTGCCCCGTCCACAGCATTGCCTTTCTGTGCACTTCTTCTTTCTCTTTACTCTGATGCACTTCATGTGGTTTCGGTTTAGACGTGTCACCGATATAAAGGAACACAGCACTCTAAGTCCAAGTCTAATACTATTCACAGTCCAATACTAATCACAGCTGATAAGGCAGAGAACGCGCTGATATTTCCCTCGAGATCTGCGTACCACCAGCTGCGAATGGTGTATATAAATAGCTCGCCGTTAGTATGCTGTAGCATGTGCGCTTCTGTGGCCTAGCGGTGAGCGTGGCGCGCTGCGGAGAGGTCGCCCGTTCTATTCCGTGCGTCGGAAAATATTTTTCTGAAATATTTTTCTTCGTGGCTTTCATATATATATATATATATATATATATATATATATATATATATATATACGGAGCATGACGGCGACGCTAAACGCCGACGGCGAAAAGCAGCAGAGAGTGTCCATATAATTGCTATCGGAATAAAAAGAACGCCGCTATGCTGAGCTGCGCACAGCATCAGCAGTACATTTTGGGGGTCACGCCTGTTTAGCGCAGCCCTGAGAAAATTATGGCACCGCCCAGCGAGCCGCCTGTGAAATGAGCAGCTGTCCCCGTTCCCACTTTCTGTTTTGAGAGAGCTGGCGGGAGCGACCTCGTAGGGCTGAAACTCTCTCACCCCCCAAAGCACGTGATTTTGGGAAACAAATGTTTAAATAGTGTAGTTTTGACATATTGGGCTCAACTGTACGTAGGTAAAACAGACGAATCCGCAGCCGTCCGGCCCGGCGCTGACGGAACTCGGGAGGGGTAGCAGCTTGGGCTAGTTGGTATGTAGGCGGCTTTCAAAGTCGTGTCTCCACTGAGTGCTGAAGCGTCCATGTTGTCCCCGCCAAGTCACAATGTAGGGGACTATTCCTTCTCACCGTCGGTGGCCCTCCGCCACCCGGCCGTGTGTAAATGTATGTGCGTGTGGCATGGGCGTCGGCAAGGGAGTGAAAAAGGGGTACTTGCCCTCCTCAAGCCACACCAGTACTTGCCCCTCATGCCCAAGCTAAACCAACGCTTCACCCCTCCCCCCCACCTCCAAAAGAAAAAAAATCACAGCATATCCACGGAGTGAATGATGATGAGTGGGCAAAGCTCCGGAGGTTCATCGGTAAACCGTGAATCTTCCGTGCAATTCGCCCGGTACATCATCAAAGACGTGACAAACACTGTGTGTATATATACAAGAAATTTATATTTTATTCGTGAGCCGTGATTTTCCGTTTTGTTTTCGTTTCTTCGTTGGTCGTGGTTACCGTTTACATAAGCCGTGGCTTCCGTTCTCCCTTCATTATAACGGCTTTATGGTCGATGAAATGGAGGGAGAGCGGTTCCTGGATGGGTCGTAGTGGAAAGTTTGCAAAGACGAGATCGATGCAGGTTCCTCGGATGGTGGTTGGTTGCATGTGGTCAAACGATATGCATGTGAGACCATATCGCGATGTCATGTGTTGTATGGCATCGTCATCGTCATCAGCGTCATCATCGTCATCGTGATGACGCATAGTGCGTACATTCCATGTACCCACTATGCGGCACAGTGCTGTGCCATGATGGCAACGTCATCGTCATCGCACAGGGTGTGGCTACGACGACGACGACGACAACTACGCAGGACGACGCCGGACTAGCCTACGCCCTAAGGAGCTTCGCCCCTAAAAACAAAATCCTGCCGACGCCCATGGCTTGTGGCCGCCGGACGAGGCGCCCTTTAATATGATGGCCGTTCGATGACCTGTCATCGCAGCGCCGGCCAGAATGAAATGTTAGTGAAAACCTCTGCAGCGCCATGGCGAAGGACAATGTTCTCAACGAAGAACTTGGCTACCTCGGCGGCACTGCCTTTTGGGCGGGGCGTCGGTAGCTACGACGATCCATTTGTGTGCGCAAGTCGAAGAGAGCAACGGCGCCAGTAGGTCCACCCTGATTTGCGGGAACGCTAGGCGAGTTGGTGCGATCGGCTGAAGAAAGCCTACTGGCCTTGTCAGCGGTATGTTGCTTCGCTGGCAGTCCCGCCATGTCTTTACGTAGCTAGCGACGTTGGCGGCAAAGCGTGGCCAGCAGTAGTTTCCCTGCATTCTTGCGATCGTGCGGGAAAGACCGAGCTGTCCAGCCGTTGGGTCGTCGTGTCGGGCCTGGAGTATTTCCGGTCGCAATGCTGAAGGCACCACGAGATGGAACTAGGCTTGAAGTAGTGAAAAGTTCTTCATGAGGACGCCGTTTCGCAAGAAAAACGACGCCAGTGCTTGCTTGAATGCCTTCGGAACAACGCTGGTCCTGCCCTCGATGTATTCAACAAGGCCCCTGAGTTCCGGGTCGGCTCGCTGTCGTTCAGCGAAGTCGTCGGCACTTATGGTTCCCAATAAGCAGTCATCATCCTGGTTGTCCTGTGGCGGCGGGTCGACGAGGGCGCGAGAGAAGTAGTCGGCGTCAGAGTGCTTTCGTCCGGACTTGTAAACGACGGTAATGTGAAATTTTAGAAATCTCAGAATTCATCTAGCGAGACTGCCTGAAGGGTTCTTTAAGTTAGCTAGACAACACAAGGCCGTTTCCAACATAAATTCGGCGTGAATCATCGTGAGCTGTGTTAGTCATTCGGCGATCCGTAAAAAGACCTTGGCGAAGCTTAATAGGCGCACAAGCCGAGCAGTCGGCGTACAGCCTTCTTGTAGGTGGGTGGCGGGAAAGCGGCGATGGCAGCAATTTCTGCGGGTCTGGGTGCACTCCAGTCTTGATGATCACGTGACCCAAGAACAGGAGTTCCTCATACGTGAAGCGGCACTTTTCTGGCATCAGGGTGAGTCCGGAGCTCTTGATTGCTTCAACTACAGCTTCAAGTCACTGCAGGTATTCGTCGAACTTTGAGGAAAGCACAACCACGTCGTCCAGTACACAAGGCAAGTGTGCCACTTCAAGCTGGCCAGCACTCTGTCCATAACGCGTTGGAACATCACAGGTGCCGAGCAAAGACCGAACGGCATGACCTTAAACTCGAAGACGCCGTCTGGTGCGATAAAGGCAGTCTTCTCTGGGTTTCTCTCGTCGACCTCGATTTGCCAACAGCCGGTCTTGAGGTCCATCGACGAAAAGCACTTCGCACTGCGGAGTCCATCCAGGGCATCGTCTATACGTGGGAGAGGACACACGTCCTTATTTGTGATTTTGTTAAGGCGGCGATAATCGACGCAGAAACGTAGGGTCCCGTCCTTCTTCACTAACACCACAGGTGACGCCCAAGGATTCTTGGCAGTCTGGATGATGCCGTCGCGGCACCATCCAAGCAAGTCGCATTTCGTCGACTTGCTTCTCTATGGCCTCCCGTTGTAGCGTCGGAACTCTGTACGGGCTCTGACGGAGTGGCCTGGCACTTTCCTCTGCTACAATTTGATGTTTTGCGACTGGGGTCTGTCGAATTCCTCTTGAAGACGACGAAAATCAGTCCTTGTATTGCAGGAGCAGGGTATTCAGCTGTTCTCGTTTATTCGTCGCAAGGCTCGAATTGTAGTCGAAAGCTGGATGAAGAGCTTGGGTCGTCGGAGTAGGCTTGGAATAATCGTTGAGGGCAAAAGCATTGCTGGCGTCCACGTATTCATCTATGTAGGCGACCGTCGTAGCAATGTTGAGGCGCCCGTATTCGTGGCTGAAGTTTGTGAGCATAACTTTAGCTTTGCCCTCATGCAGCTCGGCGATGCCTCTTGCGACGCAAATTTGACAGTTCAGAAGCAGGTGCTGGTTGCCCTCGATCAAAACTTCTAAGTCTGTGGGTTCTTCGGTGCTGCCGAAAATTATGACGCTGGAGAACGGCGGAACAGTGACCTGCTCTTCTATCACATTTAAAGCAAGGGTCACGAGAGTGATATGGGATGACAGTGCTTTTTCTGAGGTTAGTGTTCTTGACTCAGACCTCAGGTCGATGATGACGCCGTGTTGACTTAGGAAGTCCATCCCAAGTATCACATCCCTGGAGCACTGTTGTAGGATCACGAACCTCGCAGGATAAGTCCGGCTATTGATGGTGACTCTTGCTGTGCCCACCCCAGCGGTCGTTATTAGATGGCCACCAGCGGTTCGAATGTCGGGGCCTTCCCACGCAGTATTTTCTTCAACTTCGCGGTGAACGGTTCACTGATGACGGAGTAGTGGGCCCCTGTATCGACGAGAGCGGTGACGTTGTGGCCGTCGATGAGGACGTCCGGGTCGCTAGTTCGTCGCCTTGCGTTGCGGTTTGGTCGCGGCGTCGGATCAGGGCTACGTCGGCTTGTTGTGCTGCTTCGACGTGGTGTCGTGATATCTTACTCCGGTCGCGCAGTTGCATCGTCTGGGCTCCGTTCGGTTGGCGGCGTGCTCTTAAGACTTTGTCGAGGCGTCGTCTGCGGCGGATGAGGATCTTCCGTAGTTCGTCGTACAGCAGCCGAACCTCCATTGGTTGCTGCCCTTAGTTTTTTGCATAGGGGCTCGCGGAACGGCCCCGAGTAGGGCCGGTGTACTGGCGGCGCTGTGGTGACATGTAGCGGCCTCGCGAGGGCGATCGGTATGGGGTTTCCACGGCGCACCTGCGAAGTAGTTGGCGATGTCGCGTGGTCGTTCACCCCGCTGCGGTCGCGGTGCGTCGATGGCGAAACTTGAAGGCCGAAGGTCCATTTGGCGGTACTGAGAGCGATGGTAGGTGTGGCCAGCTCGTCCGCAGTGGTAACAGAATGGACGGTGGTCAAGGGCATGGCATACGTCGGTCTTCCTCGGAGTGTTGCGCTGGCCGGCAGATAGGCGGTATGGCGTCGGTGGCGGCGGTGTCTGGTGACGGTACTGCTGTGATGCGGCTCCTTGGCGTGGGCGTGGAGGAGGAGCGTGAAGGCAGGCTGCAGCAGCATAGCTCATGCCTTGCAGCTGCGGCTCTAGAAGCTGAGGAACGCCCATTGAATGCTGTATCTCCTGGCGCACGACGTCAGCGATGTAATCCACTTCAGGCTGCGTTGAAGGCAGAAATTTTCGCAGTTCCTCTTGCACGATCGCTCGGATCATCTCACGCAGGTCGGCGGTTCCTAGAGCGTCGACGTCGGCGTAGCTCGAAGCCGAGAGACGGCGGTTGTATTGTGTCCGCATCTCCAGCGTCTTCTCGATTGTTGAGGTTGCGGAAGCGAATTCTGCGACCGTTTTCGGCGGGTTCCTCATCAATACGGCGAAGAGTTCTCGCTTGACAGCCCTCATCAGGAAGCTCACTTTCTTGTCTTGGGTCATGCTGGCGTCGGCGTGGCGAAACAAGCGGGTTACCTCCATGTAGATTGCATTGTTTACATTGGGAAGCTGCACACGTTTCCAGGATAGATTGGCACGTTGCTTGCGGACTACGCTCGTGACGGTGCTTATGAACGTCGTCTGAAAGAGCCCAGGTTTATAGCCTGGATTCTCGATTCTAGAACAACGTCCTCGCGGCGTCTTCTAGGCAGAAGCAGATGTGGCGGAGTACATGTGGCACACCATGATCGTGGCATGGTGCTTTCACGGCAGTCTCCATGTTGTACATGGATGTCATGAACAACACGACATCCATGTCATGTTGTACATAAGATGGTAAACATGATTTTCATTTTACCATCAGTCATTTATTATCTTCATACAGACACGTCACACAATACCCGTTCCGATGCACACCAAGCTAGCCAACTGGCCG
Organism: Rhipicephalus appendiculatus; assembly: GCA_030522465.1. Lineage (NCBI taxonomy): Eukaryota > Metazoa > Arthropoda > Arachnida > Ixodida > Ixodidae > Rhipicephalus > Rhipicephalus appendiculatus. The sequence continues at coordinate 92,612 of JALIZH010031717.1, forward strand.
CAGCGCACCATGAGCGTTGCATGCGAGCCATGCGGTATATGACATGAGTATCGTGATTTTCATATTACCACCTGCCATTGATGTTCTTGATACAGTCACGTCGTGCAACACCAAATTTGGTGTATATCAAGCCAGAGAAACGGCCGTGAGCGGACCATGAGCATGTCATGTAAATCACGTTGTACATGTTATTCATGTCACGATTTTCCTCTTACCACATGCAATTTATGTTCGCTATACAGTCACGTCACGCAATACCAATTTTGGTGTATATCAAGCTAGCGAAAGGGCCGTGAGTGAACCATGAGCGTGGCATACACGTCATGCTACATAGGACATGAATGTCATCATTTTAATTGACCAGCTGCCATTTATGTTCGTCATACCGTCACGTCACGCAATACCAATTTTGATGTATATCAAGCTAGCGAAACGGCCGCGAGTGAACCATGAGCGTGGCATGTAAATCACGTTGTACATGACATGGATATCATGATTTTCATTTCACCATCAGTCATTTATGTTCGTCATGCAGTCACGTCACACAATACCATTTTTGTTGCATATCGAGCCAGCGAAGCAGCCGCGACCGCACCATAAGCAAGGCATTTACGTCATGCCATCCATGACATGCAGGTCATGATGTTTCATATTACCACCTGTCATTTATGTTAGTCCTACAGAAATGTCTCGTCGTACCAATTTTCGTATATACCATGTTAACGAAACGGCCGTAAGAGCACCAAGGCCATGGCATGTAAACCACGCCGTTCATGAGAAGTCATCATTTTTACGATATCACCTGTCAGTTATGTTCGTCATACAGTCATGTTGTGCCATACCTATTTATTGGTATAAATCCCATTAACGATACAGTCCGGAGAGCTGGGAAACAAAGAATCGTACAGATATGGGAACGTACGAGTCTGTAACTGGCGCCACAGTATTTCGTGGTGGCAAGTGGCTCCCCGGTATACGGAGAGGGGGAGCGGTATATGGTGCGCTGACGACGGTAGTGATTTGTTACGTCGTGAAAGGTCAAAAGACGATTCCTCGCAATGAAGGGGGTCGTGCGGTCTAAGGCGTCGTCAGTGGCCTGCGCCCGGCCCGTCATTCCTCGAGCACAGGCATAAGCCGCCTCAATGCCACACAGCCCCGCATGTGCGGGCGTCCATATGAGCGCAATGTACTGCGGGGGGAGGGTGTTTATTAAGAAATGAGAGGCCACTTTGTGAGATGGGACCTGTACTGCAGTTACGTATGGTAGTTTTGGAGTCACTGACGATTATTGTGATATTCGGGATCGATAAACCTTTCGTTATGTCAGCCTCCTCTGCCTCCTCCGAGGAGTTGACGGCGATGGATGCCGTTGTGATCGCCTTGCCGTTGAAATCCACAGCAGAAAGGGTATAGGACGAGGACGATCGGTATTCTGCCGCATGGACATACGGCATGTCATTGGCTCCTGGTTATTTTTTTTCTGGAAGGCTTTTGTTCTTTGGATTCGACGTTGAGTATTATAAGTGGGGTGTATGTTTTAGGAAGGGGAGCTATGATTAATTGGTTGTGTGTGAGGTGGAGAATGCTATACCTAGCATTAGTGACAAAGGTGAAGTTAATGCTGCTAGAAGGTAAAATGTGACGGTCCTCGCTAGTGGTCGTGAGCCTAGGGTATTGAGCTGCTAAATGGACTTTATTGAATCCTGATAGGATATTAACGCGATTGCGTTAAATAGCTTGTTTCGCAGAAATTTCGGCGTCAACGTCGTTTGTTGTGAGCGAAAAATCATAATCTTGTCTGTGACAGAAACATCAACACTGCTGGAAATAAAATGAATGATAAAAAAACTTCGGTCCGAGTGAGAATCGAACCCAGGCCGTCTGCGTGGCAAGCAGGTGTTCTACCACAGAGCCACGCTAAAGATCGTACCAAAATCGGAAAAAACACAATCTCAATGTCATGTAGTAGAAGGAGCATCCTTGGCGCACGTAATATTGCGTGGCCGAAGCACAGAATCGCGTCAGTTGTCAAAGTATGTGAACTACGCTCGCAACAAGCGGGTGTATTAAAGCCCCATCCATTTCAGAGAGCTCAAACATACGTTCGCGTGTTGCCTTGAGGACGCGGAGCGGGTTCTTCGGTGATTCGCAAAAAGAAGAATTATTGCTTAGTGGACACTTAACAATTGTACTTGCAGTAGACATTCTACGATAGCTTGAAACGGCCAATGTTACGCGCACAGTCGTTCGTTTCCTTACGACATGGTTGAGGCATACACCGAGACTAAAGTAAGGCTAGCAATTGAGAAGGCGATGCGCACGGGGCCCGATTACACTATGCGGTCGACCCTTGAAGGTGAAGCTCAAGTTTTTTATGACTCCTGGCTGATGGAGTCGTGCGTTAGAGGCATTGCATGCAATTCCTAGTGTGTATTTCTAAAGTCGGTGAAACCGGGTGTCGACAAAGTCGTGCTCTGCTGGTTTAAGGTGAAGGTAGGTGAGAGTATTTCTGAATTTACTCATCACATAAGCCTGCACGAGACGAAGTAGCTCTGTCTCCGGTAACTCTCACTTTTTAACCGAGGCTGTTCCTGTCAGCCTTAAGGGTCTTTCAAGGGTATTGCGCAGAGTGTCAAGCGGGTTGTTTTGAATAAATGAACCTAGTACACGAATGCGTCAGACCCTAGGAACAGTTGGTACAGATGGTACAGTTCCACAGGGTTAGTGCCGTATTCCACCCGCCGCCTCGCCCAAATCGCACATTACTGCCACGGCGTATTGCTATGAACACAAGTAGCTGTGCAAGCGCTGCTGCCGTGCTTAACCTACCCGCCTCGCCAAGGAAGCTTGTCGAGGCGTCGTTGCATGCACACGCCCTCCCGATCTGAACGAGTGTACAACGACGCTCCTTACCGCCTCCCCCTCCGAGCGAGCATCTCTGTCACCATTCTCAGCGAGCCACAGCCCTTTCCCCTACCTACTGGGCCTCACTCTTGGCAAACCCCAAGGCCGATGATACCAGCGTTAAGCAGTACGACGGCGCCTGCGAAGGGTCCACTAAGAGCAGCTTCGATGCTAAAAGGAGGGCTGAGAAGGGCTAACATGTGACTGCCCGTAGCCGCCTGGATACAAGGCACGTCGCTCAGGACTGGAGTCTCGAGGCCCTCTCGTGCAATGGGCACGAGCAGCGGCCTTGTCCAACGGGGCCCCGGAATATGCAGTCCGCCTCTATGTAAAGGGTCATTTAGACCTGCAAGCTCTCGTTTTATTCAAAGAAAGTTTTTCACACAGGCCCTTAACCTTTTGTAGGTCATGCCATATTTTTGACATGGTGATATAAAAACCGGCTGTGCTTTATTATATAAACTAGAAAGAAATAGTATGAAACAAATTTCACCAAAATCGAGCCAGTAGTTTACTGAAAAAAAGTGGGACATATACGTCCCACTGACTCATGAGAGTGTTTTCAAAAAGTGGGAAAACACTGTCCCACTGCCTCATGAAGGCACCATCTCGCGATTGCATCAACGAGAACTTTGGAATGAAACGGCCGAAGCAAGTGGCACAGAGCATCACTTCTAAAGTTGTGAAGAGAAAAGTTGTGCGGACCTCATTTCAGCAGGAGAAGGCTGCCTGCAGTGGCGTCTCTTGAGCCTTCAAAGCGCTTTGGTATGTTCCTGTAAAGCTTACTTCCCCGCATGCATCAACCACTTTTTTTTTGTCCATTTGGCTGTCGTTGCTTTTGCTGTCGAAATTGTCGAGTACAGATGTTATCCCTGAACATGTGCCTACATTTCAAAAGGTATATGATGTCAAGAAAAATATTTCCACGCATTAATATCCGCCATTGCGCTACGGGATTAGCGGCATAATTTTGCAGGGGATTGATCAGATCCATTTATCGGTCAAGTTATTTCACAAATTTACAAAAACACGTGATGACTGGAAGCTAAGATCGCCTCTCTCAAAAACCAGAAAAAGAGGAAATTGTCTGGCATTTAGATTGGCAGGTTCTATGTATGTCAAGAAGAGGAAAATTCAGAAGCAATCAAAAAAAGTTCACCGAAATTCAACGCTATTGTAACACTACATCCGCCCTTCGAAAGCGTGGGAAAAGAATTTTTTTCGAAATTACGAAGACTTAGGTAAGATATGAGTGACTTAATGTTGTGCTAATTGCAACGGTTGATGTGGGAGAAAATTTTTTCTGTAGACGGAAAAGGGACGTATGTGTCCCACTGCCGCACAAAGGGTTAACGTAGGCTGCGATTGATTTCGTGATGTTTTAGCCTAAACGCTTACAATATTAAAAAGATAACTTTCAGGGACACTTAATTAAGTTATGCAGGGCAGTTATCCAGGGAAAAGACCACAATTCTGTGGTTCGGGAGTTTCCAGTACGTGACGGACATTGCCTATTTCCCCTAACTGTGCTGGCCAATGAGTAGTATCCAATGCTTCTTTGTTACATCCTGAAAGTAGCACACGGCCTGTCATCCCGCCAGCCCACTTCAAGTGATTCTATACAAATGGCATATCGCTCTGGGAAGATGTAACCTACACCGTAAAGTAAAGCTTTGGGCTAGTTGGTTTTTCATTATGAAATATGAACAGCGCTATATTCTACATGGGGACACACAAAAGAAACAACACGGACAAGCGCTGACTTTCAGCTGAACTTTAATTGCACACGAAAGGAAATGTATATACGCAAAATTTAAAAAAAAATGTTAGAGCATGACCAGATTTCATGGCATAATCACACGTGCTCTTACAAAAAAATGCGCCCACCTCCCCGAAGGGAATCGTGAGGAAATGCGAATGCATTTCGCGCGCGCTTCACTCCATTTATATATGGTGGTTGTGGTTCGAAGAAGGAAAAGGCGCCTGATTTCTGCAGCCCGGTCGGGAGCAAGGCGCAGCGGCTTTTTTTGCTTTTTCTTGTTTTTTAAATTTATTTATTTATTTTTTTTAATTATTTTTCATATATAGCTCCGCCGAGCTCCGCCGCAGTCCGCTTTTAGTTAACGCGCACGCTGCGAATTTTTATTGTTCAACAACGCACAGGAGAAATCTCCCACCGGCACCACCTTGGAGGTCAAGATTCATTGCCATATATACGGGGTGGCCAGTGAACGGTTGTGCAGCGCGAGCAGTCGGTTTTTTCAACCAAGAAACTCGCTAGCAGACGCTGCCTGTGTCGGCGTCGCGAGGCGAGAGAGGGAGAGGGGGGGGAGCGTAGGAGAGGAGAGAGAGGGGGGGGCGCGCATGCGCAGTGGGAGTGTGGACGCTGCGGGCAGAGATGCCTAGAGAAGAGAGGGTGGAGCGTAGGAGAGGAGAAGAGAGGTGGGACGCGCATGCGCAGTGGGAGTGTGGACGGCGCGGGCAGGGATGCCTAGAGGAGAGAGGGGGGAGCGTAGCAGGGGAGAGAGGAGGGGAGGCGCATGCGCAGTGAGGGTCTGGTTGCCGCGGGGATGGATGCCTAGAGGAGAGAGAGGGAAAGAGGAGGTTTTTTATTTTTATTTTTTTTTGAAAGGGCTTGCGCATGCGCAGTAAGGGTGGTCACGCCGCACACCACCACCACCGGATTAAGCTTCGCCATAAGATGCTTCACATCTAACACCTGCCGGCGCGCACACCTCCTCAACCTATCCTCCTCCTCCTCCTCCGCGGACAACGCCGCACAACGCCAACGCCGGATGCCTGACATAGCCCGACTATGAAATGCATTCGCATTTAAAAAGATCATTCTTTCGTCGACAAACAGACAGATGCCGTACTGATGCATGACGAACCTCCTTGCGCTATATGGGCGGCTACAACGACTTTGTCTGCTGACCTACGTCTAAACATGCAAAACATGCTTGCCGCGCTAAACGTGCAAAGCAAGTACAGTGTTAGTCAAAAGTTCGAAGGCCACGGTTCTATAGAAATACATGGGAAAGTGGCCTGCGAACTTTTGACCCCCACCTGTACGTGCCAACAGACCTGCGTGTGCTTGCACGTACTTGCTTTGCATGTTTGGCGCGGCAAAAGTGTTTTCATGGCTATTTGTCCGCTAGTATATAGGTATTTTACTCAAATAAAAATAAGGGACCGGACGCCTAGCAAGATAATTTTAAGACTATTATATTGATTTCCGCTCCGCCACGTGAACCTTACTCACAACGAAAACATGGGCACAGGTGTACATTTGTTTCTGGGCGGCGTATGACATTACTAAGGCACCTGGCGTACGCGTGCGGTAGTTGCCTTCGTTGCGATGAAGTGTGTGCAGCTTGCTTTGGATGACCAAGTACTTGAGGTAATGAGTTGCAGAATAATTCCTTCCTTAGCCTTTTCTCCCTGTCATTCACAATGGCTTTTTCCGAGGTGATAATGTTTATTCAACATAACGCGAAATCCGAGAAAACATCTTGCTTCTTACGTCGTTCCTGTGCTGTTGAAGCCTCGCCTGTACTTTTGAAGTATCTCGATTCGTTTCGAACAGACGACCTTCTGTGATGATCTCGAATTCAGAGTGTTATCCCATTTCGCAATCCCGGCGCAATTACTGGTGTGCCAGCATCGAATAAACATAATAACTGCCGAGGTTCTACGTGCCGAATCCACGATATCGTTTAAAAAACGCAGAAGTTCAGGAGAAGACGGAAGCTTGAATGGCTGAAAATTTTGTGAGCGCGAGGTGCGCTCGCTGCCTTCAAGAAGAAAAGTCTGCTTGTCGGAACGACAGCCCGTCGTCACAATATATTTTAGAGGCCCGCTGTTTTGAGGGACTGTGGATAAATTTAGACCATCCGGGGTTCTATGACGTGCACCTAAATATAAGCACGCCGGTGGTCTTTGCCTTTCGCCAACATCGAAAACCTGGCCGCCATGGCCTAGAATACAAACGAGCCTGGCAGCGCGACATCTAGCGTGCTAAGTAAGCTACCACAGCAGGTGCGCCAGCTTCAATCATTGTACCACCGTTCTTATAAACAGGTATGACGCGTAATACACGCTACAATCGTGCAAATGGGCCCCCGTTTTGTAAAAAAGGCAAGATATATACTTTAATATAGCGATAACCAGTGGCATAGCCAAGGGGGGGGGGAGGGGGGTTGGGGGTGTCCAACCCCCCCCCCCCCCAGAAATTTTTCAATTTTGCTTGCGTATACATACACGCACACATACAAACGCACGCATGAACATACATAAAGTATGGTTGAACCCCCCCCCCCCCCCCGAAAAAAATTTCTGGTTACGCCACTGGCGATAACCACTACCTTCATTATTCCAATCATTACGACAGCCCCTACCGGCTCATCCCTTATTATATTTCCGGAGCACTTACAGTTATAGTCGCCGTCCTTTGACTGTGCGATATCCAATATGATGTAGTCACAAATGGTGTTGTTTGGTACATACTGCTTGACGACGTCGTCATGCTGGTACGGGCCATAGCGGTTAGGAGCCTTGATTGTGCACAGTAGGGGAGATTTATCTGCAATATACGTAGCAAATATGTGACACACCTACGCACAAAGTGACATTGTGTTTTAATAGTTTTACTAGCCATGTTATGAGGAAGGTAGGTTTAACGCCAATTTTACTGTTCCACTTCCATTCACTTCCATTTACTATTTTACTTTCCCATTCAATTTCCCTTCCAAATTTCACTATCCACGCATCCCCTCATGCAATGTTCATCTTTTTAAACACCACACTACAACTTCGATAAAGCGATTTTCTCTCGCTGTGGATAGCGCCTACTGGGTAAAGTCGTCTCGGAGGCTTGATGAAACGCGGTTAAACGTTGATTCCGCCTTCAGGTACTCTTTCTATGTCTAGTTATTGTTAGTGGCGTTTTAACCATTATTCATTAAGGCACCTAGCCCAACATAGCCTCTTAGGAGCGTTAGGCATACCTTTAGGAATGCTTGTAGTTGTTGAGGTCGTAGAGCTCGTCGTGGTCGTCGTCGTAGAGGTGGTTGTCGTGGTCGTCGTAATGGTAGTTGTCGCGGTCGTCGTTGTGGTCGTCGTCATGATCGTGGTCGTCATCGCGGTCGTTGTCGCGGTCGTTGTCGCGGTCGTTGTCGTCGTTGTCGCGGACGTTGTCGTCGTTGTCGCGGACGTTGTACTCGTTGTGGTTGTGGTCGTTGTCATGGTTGTCGTGCTCGCCGTGATCGTGGCGGAGGTGCTAGTGACGGGCGCAGTAGTTGTTTTGGCTGTAGTAGTAGTTGGAGGCAATGGGGTGGTATTCCTGGTGGTCGGTGAACGCACAGTTATTGCTTGAGTGCTCATCGTAGGTCTGGCCATTGGAGAACTGGGAGCAGGGCTCACCGCCGGTGGCTGAGGGCGCACTGCGGAAAAATGCATACACACAAGACCTATTTGATGAATTGCGGCGTACAACGTCCCTCAACGGCGCAGTGAGTTGTGAGGGACGCCGCAGCGGAAGAAACCTTGTTAATTTTAACGTTCTCATTTCGAACACGCAGCTAAAACGTGGTAGTCTTGGCTTAGGTAGTCTTGGCGAGGTACTCTCACGGTAATCATGAACGAGCTCTCTTCGCAAACTTGGAATGGATGAATGGTAGCTTGGCATCGGTTCGACGACCCGACTGGTCGTTCTTCACCGAAAAAAAAATAAGCCGCTGCTTCACTATTCATTATGAGCACCACATATGGCAGGCTTAATTATTGGCATCACTTTTATAGTTCATTACACGAATGCCGAAGTGGAACTGAGGGTAGCTCTGCTGCGTTTAACAATGGTACTCATTCCTTCACTGCGCAGTAATGTGCACGCAGTAACAAAATAGGCCTGAGAGCCAGTGTGCATGTTCGTTCAGTGTATAGCAACACCAGAAATACGGCAAAAAAATACGGGTAGTATGCGCATAATAAAGCATAAAAGCCTCATGTTTTGAAATGCAGGAAGAATAATAATGAGAACTTGGTCTTGGACCTGTAGAGAGGGAGTTCTCGCCTCTCCTTGGCACGCCACCAAATGTTTATTGACACTCCAAGGTAATATTGGCAGAATTGAACATCCGTCACGAATGAGCTCACAAAAATTGTGGTGGTACTTGTCCTTCCATGAAGCTAAAAATTTATTTCTAGAGCTTTAACCGCGAACCGGGCAATATGATGAAGATGCGTTCCTCAGTGGTCGACTCCAGATTCACTGGTATTCACCACTGAGACACCGAGGTGGCAGATTCATGGCTGGACGTCGGCCAAGAACCACTAAGAGGTGAACCTGCCCGTATTTTAGATGTCACCATGCCAGGTCGACTCCAATCTCGCTGCATGCGCTTGAAAGGCTGAGATGGCAGCGGGCGCCAAATCCACATTGCGTTGGACTGTGATTTGGCCTTCGGGGCGGTGCCTGAACGGCTTTCACATTTTGGCCTTCGTTATCTGCTATGCCCCGGTCCGCCCCCCCCATGCAGCATTATCAATTATAAAACCATTGCAGAAACTATAAAAAAGGTTACAGTTTCGCTGCAAGGGCAAACAATAAATGCGATAGCAACGAATTGGAATGTGAAACGAAGGAAGACTAACACCTCACTCCTTTAGCAAACGCGGCCGCTGTGATGTGATCTTCGCGCGTTCTATGAGTTCAACGCAAACTGTCACGATGAGAGCAAATCACGTTCAAAACTGTGAGCCATCCGTTGAAACCCCCTCTATCCGGCGATATACGGACCACTCCGGCGCCTGTATTTACACGGCGGGGCGTTGCCCGCCGTGTTTCGTCGGTCCAAAGGGTCCATGGGCGCACTTTTAAGCGCGCCCATGGACCCTTTGTGAACACTCTCTGTTGATAGTGCCTCTGCCACGCTGAAACACCTCCGGGATGTACGTACCACCACCGGCAAATGTATGTAAAGAGCTCGGCGTTAATACACTGTAAAAGAAAATGACTCCCAGGTGGGAGTAAAACGCCTGTCCTCTAGCGACCCCCCCTGTTCGGAGTAATTTTTACTCCGGACCCCTACTGAAACGTTCCGTATGTTTCCGTATGTTTTCTTACGGAAAACATACGGATTCCGTATATTTGCCATATGGAATATACGGATTTCTTACGGATTTATACGGAAGCTTACGGAAATTGTAAGGAAAATATGGAGACTGACATATGGTGCATAAGGAATTCCGTACGGGTATACGGATTTATCGTAAGGAACATACGGCGGAGGGGGTGGGCGGGCACTTGTTGAAGGCCTTGAAAGACACTTATTTTTATTATTTGTCCTCGGTAAAACACCCCACTCCATCCGAATTTCGGAGGGGGGGGGCTAGGGCACCCCTCTGAAATGGGCACCCCCCCCCCCCGAAATGGGGGGGGGGACCTAGGGCACCCCCCACCCTGAAAAGCCAGGGGGGGCCTAGGGTACCCCCCCTGGCTACGGGCCTGCCGCACGGGCATAAGGTTAGAACCAGGCCCGTAGCCAGAAATTTTTTTCTGGGGGGGGGGGGGGCACCTGTTCAAAACCTTGAAAACCACCTATTTTCATTATTTATTCTCGGTAAAACACCCCCCTCCATCCGAATTTCGGGGGGGGCGGGCCCGGGCCCCCTAGCCCCCCCCCCCCTGGCTACGGGCCTGGTTAGAACAAACGCAATCCACATCTGCTCTTTGGAAAGGCCCATGTATCAACAAGAAGTACATGGATATAGCATTGTGTCCTACACAAGGAAGACACATGGGCACACAGCAGGGGCGAAGGCAGAAATTTTTTGTTGGGGGGGGGGGAGCACCTCTTTGATCAGAAGGAGGGGACGGGCAGGCAAATGGTCATTTTGCACCCTGTTTCCATGGTGAAAAAAAATTGGGGGGGGGGGAGGCACAGGCCTAGTGTGCCACCCCTGGCTACACCACTGGCGCACAGGTAGAAGGAGCAGAACCTAGACGTGCACACGAAGAGAGGCAGGGGGTGGTGACCCCCCCCCCCCTGTGGACACCTAAGAGGGGGGTTGTGCAAAATCTGATTCATATACTTTGACTTAGTAGGCGAGGGGCGGTGCGATGAACCTTCGCTCCCCCCCCCCCCCCCCCACCTTAGGTCGTCAAAAAAATTCGACCTCACTCAGACTCACTCAAGAAATATGTTTTGCTCTGAGGACTCACTCAGACTCAAACTCGGCAAAATTTTCCTCAACTGGAATCACTCGGACTCAGACTCACTGTAATTTTACTCGACCGGACTCACTCGGACTCAAACTCACGGAGATATTACTCAGCCGGACTCACTCAGACTCACGGCTTCACCGAAATCTGAGTGAGCTTGAGTGAGTCGACTCATGAGTCCGTTAGCGTAAAATTAGCCTTTTCAATCTTACTCACGGCTTCACCGAAATTTGAGTGAGCTTGAGTGAGTCGACTCATGAGTCCGTTAGCGTAAAATTAGCCTTTTCAATCTTGGTGTCAATGCTCTTATAATTCCAATGTTACCTCACGTAATTGGTCCTCTACAATACGTCTTTATATATTGTACCTTCAAATACGAGTTATCTGGTTTCAATGCAGTAAGGTCAATTCTATGAAATATTCGTGTCGCACGAAATCTCTTTATCAAGAATTCCCCTTGAAAGAGTATGCAGGTGAAGGTCATGGCGCCCCCCCTCTCTGAACTCACACCTCGGATAAAAAAAGTATGAGGTACCCCATCATGGAAATAACTGTGAAAAGATTTGAGTACGAAATTAAGTGGATATAATGCTGATAGTAAAGCCTGAATAGATAGGACCATAGGGCGGCAATTAATGGTGGAGCTCACTCAGACTCACTCATGAAATATATTCCGCGCTTAGGGCTCACCCGAACTCAGATTCAACAATATTTACCTCAACCGGTCTCACTCGGACACAGACTCACGAAAGTTTTCCTCAGACTCACTCAGACTCAAACTCACCAAAATATTACTCACCCGGACTCACTCAGACTCAGGCTCACGGCCCAGTCTGGGTCTGAGTGAGTGTGAGTGAGTCGTCTCATGAGTGAGTTTGCCGACATATCCCCCCCCCCCTGATAGTGAAGCGTGCGCACGCTCGTCTGTGACTGGAACCAATATGTGGGATACACATGTGCGGAACGCATGCGTATCACACATGTGTACAGCAGTGGTAAAATCTTCTTGAGCGCACAAGCTTATATATGACATATGCAGAATATTTATTTATTTATTTATTTCTCACTACTGCAGTCTTCAAAGATCATGATTATTAGGGTGATGTATAGGTTACAAGATAAACAGACATTCACCCATACTCAGACTCATGCCTACTCACACCGATGACTATTCACTCATGTTCATACTCACATCTACTCACATTCCTCGTCACTCACTTGTATACACACTATCACACTTGTGAATACTCACTCACTTTCATACTCAGACTCACACTCATTGATAGTCACTCACGTTCCTACTGCACGCCTACTCACCCTCATGTGTACTCTCTCACGTTCACACTCAGGTTTACTCACGCCCCTCGCCACTCACTTATACTCAAACTAACGCCCTTCAAATGAGTGTGAGTGTTTGCACCCATGAGTGAGTAGTATGCTAAACTGTAGTCACATCTTCTGTAGGTAAGAGACCCATATACATAGACATGGCAGCAAATGATTCAGTTCAACAAAAATGAGATTTGTATTGAAAATATTTGCCCACGTTCATGGATTGGCTACAGAGAAGCTTTACAAGGTGGGCTGTGGTAACATATTCTAAAGTGAATGAAATTATTTAAGTCCAGTTAAGCACAGTATGAACTTACTGGTTTAACCCTCGTAGTCGGTCATTCGCACTGACAACAAACATTCTCTTTGACATGAAATGACTTCATGAAAACTGTCTTTCTTTTGTCGTAATTGGGTGTTATTGAACTTCTCGTATGCTCAGTATTAAACCAACAACGACTTGTTTCAAGAAAGACCCGGTGGCATGCAGGCTTTGTTAATTGGAAAGATTCACATTGAACGAGCACTTTCCCTTAAGCAATACAAGGCAGTACTTTCTCTATTATATATACGTCGTGAGAGCATACTCAGTTGCCTTAATATGTCACTTGCACGAATTAAACTTCTGCCTAAAGGACCACATTAAATATATCTCAGAGATAACAATTTGAGTTTAACAGGTGTAAGTGGTTCTTAAACTAGTGGTACTACCTGCGTGGCCTGTATATGTTGCAATTCTGAACTTTTCTGAGGCACCGGTCTTGATAACATACATTTTTTTACATAATGTGCTATGCGGATGCACCATGTCGTACGTACGAAAACTTTAAGAAACAGATGCATGCAGTTTTTGTTAAAGAGCTTCACTCTCTCCCATTTGGTTGTACATTAGGGTTTAAGAGCACACATGTGTCTACGTAATTCAGCCACAAAGAAAGTACTGATGTATTCAAATCGGTCAAGAGAAAGCTCACTGCTCTGATTAAGAGTGACAATGTTGCACTTCTGATCCTACTACTGTAACACCTTCATCATCAGGCTAAACAGCTGAATAAGTGCCTAATTTTTTATATGTTGTCGTACGTGCTAATAAGTGTGGATGCTGTTCAAAGTCTCCGGTGATCAATATTACATACGCATTGTCGTACAGAAGCTCACTGTTGAAGATCCCAAACCACATGTCGAGCTGCTTGGTTATTTGTTTTCATACAAGTTATGTAGCAGCCAATTTTAAGATAGACGTATAAAGCAATTTTGCCTCTTTGCTCTACTTCCCTATTGACCATGAATCTTGATGCACATGATTAATACCCACTTAAACTTCAAGGGCACATAAAATGAAACAAAAACAGAGAGGTAAAAGAGAAAAGTAAGGCAGGCAGGTTAACCAAGTTGAACTGATTTGCTGCCCTACAGTGGGCAGTGAAGGTGGTCAAAAAAAGACGTACACATGAAAGCATACTGATATTCATGCACACATAACAGTGTTCATCATTGATGGAACCCATAAGTACTCACTCGCATTCGTACTCATACCTACTGACACTCATCGATACTCACTCACATTCATACTCGTGCCAACTCACCCTTATGTGTACTCACTCACGTTCATACTCACGTTTACTCAAGCCCCTTGTCACTAAAACCTTTCAAATGAGTGTGCGTACTCATGAGTGAGTAGTATTCCAAGCTGCAAGTGACGCATCTTCTGTAGGTAAGAGACTGATATACACAGAGATGGTTCCAAATGGTTCAGTTAAACAAAAACTATTTTTGTATAGAAAAAATATTTGTCTGTGTTCATGGCCTGGTTACCCAGATGCTTTACAATGTGGGCCGTTGTAACATCCTAAAGTAAGTGAATGAAATTATTTAGCTGCTGTTAAGCACAGCATGAAATCATTAGTGTAACCCTTGTAGCAGCACATTGGCGTTGGCAACAAAGACTCTGTGCCATAAAATGAACATCATGAAAACTGTTTTCCTTTTGTCATTATGTATTGAACTTCTGGTATTCTCAGTATCAAACCAACAAAGACTTCAACCAAAAAAGCCCAGTGGCCTGTGGGCGTTGCTAATTGGAAAGATTCACATTGAACAAGCACTTTCCCTTAAGTAGTATTAGGAAATACTTCTTCGATTATATGTGTGTCATGAGAGCATACACAGAGTCACCTTATGTCACTGGCATGCACTAAACTTCTGCCTGAAGGACCATATCAAATGTTGCTCAGAAATCAAAATTTGAAGTAGCAAGTGTACGTGGTTTGTAAACTGCTAGTGCTACCTGTCTGTCCTGTATATGATGCCATTTTAACTTTTCTGAGACTGGTTTTGGTTAAAAACAGTTTCTTCCATGATTTGCCATGCGTGTACACAGTGTCATGCGGATGAAAAATTTAAGAGACAAACGTAATGACTTTTGTTAAAGAGCTTCATTCTCTCCCATCTTGTTGTACGAAAATTGTCCAAGTGCATAAATGTGTTTACATAGTTCAGCCGTAGAGGCAGGCCCGCAGCCAGGCATTTATTTAGGGCGGGGGTGCACTTGTTGAAGGCCTTGAAAAACACCTATTTTTATTATTTGTCCTTAGTAAAACATCCCCCCCTTCATTCAAATTTCAGAGGGGGGGGGGGGGGGCTAGGGCCTCCCCCTGGCTACGGGCCTGCGTAGAGGTAGTATTGGTGTACTTACATCTGTTCAAGTGAAAGCTATCACCAATAGTGACCCTGTTGCACTTCTGATCCTACTGCTGTAATACCTCTATCATCATGATTATATGGCTGAATGTGTGCCTAACTGATTCATGTAGTTGTATGTGGAAGTAGTAATTGTGGTTGCTGTTCAAATCACAGGTAATCAATAACACATATGCGTCGTCATACAGAAGCTCGCCGTTGAATATTATAAACCACTTGTCGGGCTGCTCGGTTATTAGTTTTCATGCAAGTTATCAAGTAGCCAATTTTCAGATACAGACGTATGAAGCAAATTTGCCTTTCTGCTGTATTTTCCGATAGGCAATGAGTCGTCATGCACATGATGAATGCCTCTTTCAACTACACAGCTACATGAAATGAAATAGAAAAAAAAGAAGAGAGGAAAAAGACGAAAGAAAGGCACGGAGGTCAACCAGATTGAATTGATTTGCTGCCCTACAGCGAAGGGGTGGGGGGGGGGGAGTGGTCAGAAAAAGAATTAAACGTGAGAGCGCAACTGTTGTGTACGGACACATAATAGTGTTCATCATTGATTCGCGGATGGTCACGTACAGAGCTGTGTTGTTTTGAGAATTTCAGAAGCGTTGTTTCAGCCCACTGTGCAGATTACGCTTGAATTGTCATGCTATATGATAAAACTTAGGGGCCTGTTTTAATGATTGAGAAATTTGGAGGTGCAACAAATGCTTTAGAATTTAGACCATGGCTGCATGGACACACATGTGCAACGTAAAGTGCAATAAAGTGAGGACGCTTGAGCTTCTCCTTCAAGAGAAGGGCATGATAGTGTAATCGGGCCCCATTCACATTGCCTTCTCAACTGCTTGCCTGGCTTCTGTACTCGGTGGATGCCTCAACCGTGCTGCAAGCAAAGCAATGTGTGTGCGTGTAAAATTGGCCATTTCAAACTATCCTAGAATGCCTACTGCAACTACAGTTACGTTGTGTGCCATAACTCTTCCTTTTGTGAATGGTAATTTTTCAAACAATCAACATTGCACACTTTCTGTCTCTTGACTTTGTGCCCCCAATTTTTGGTTTGGCTCGATCACTTGTGCAGCCCTTATTTTGCAATATCGTCAGCTGGATAATGCCAAAAAACAGAAAAATAACCAGTGTGCAAGCAAACACAGTGCCACATACATATTCAAACCTAATACTGTTTTTTTTTCTTTTAGTTTTAGCGCTGAACACATAAAAAGAAATAGCAGTACATCAATATAAGTAAAAAAAAACATTTGTGACAGCACAGGTTTTGAACTTTCGACAACAAAGCCGTGTTCTGGCGCTCTAACCTGCTACGTCAGCCTGCTAGGCCACGCACGCGCTTGACGTTGCGTTGCTTAATTTAATAGATAAAAGTTCTTACGCACTGTCGGCGAGTGAGTGCATGCATGAATAAGGGTGTGCGATATGCGATCGTACTTAGTATTGCGGGCATATATTTTGTGACCGTATCTACGCCGCACGCTTTTCGCGTATCTTTTCACTGTAGATTGCCGGTCGCTCGCGGATGAAAACACGGATTTTTATGCTTACACACAAGCTTGAGCAGTTGAAGCCTGTTCCCCGGCCACCGCACGAATTCGGAGTGATACGCCGTTAACCCCTGCGTGTAGCTGTGTTCCACTAAGTAGCTGTCTCGCTCCATCACATATTGAGCGCGGGACGCGACGCTAACGCGCACGGCAGTGCCGCGCGTAGCGGCGGCATCAGCTGACCACGCCGGCCGGCTTGCTTCGCTTCAGCGCAACGAAATATAATGCCTTGAAAGATCACATACTGCCCTACGTAAAAATGTTACGGCTTTGTAGTCATCCTCTGGTTCATTGAGAACGTAGATACAACTACTGTAGAGTTTTGCATCGGCGGCAAGCATCGAACGTGAAACCGCACTAACTACGTCCGTCGTAGAAGCAGTAAAAGACTGTCGTCTGCTGGACAAAAAAAAAAGGAAAAGAAAATTTGCCGAAAAAGTATTTGGTTTGCATTGTATAAATTGTTCTTCCAGATAATTCATTATTTTTACTTTTTAAGCTATTTTGCCAAATAGCATGCATTCTTTCTCAATTTATTACGGTTACATGTTTGTTTTTTTTTTCGTTTTGCCGCAAACAAAAATTCAAGCCAAATCCATCCACAGCCAAAGCCAGATGTTGTTTGCCTTTGTTTCCGTGCGTCTTTCTTTCAGTCAGTCAGTCAGTCAGTCGTCATGTTCGTCATTTTCCGACTACACCGACACCGACAAGCGCAATATCTGTCAGCCAGTCAGTCAGTCAGTCAGTCAAATAGAGGCGGCTAAGGGTGTAGCAGTCGTCGATGTCGCTACCGCTACCATGTGTATATCTCCTAACCTGAGTAGTATGCCTTTGTTCCCAGGCCACCGGCACCTGGGTCCCGGGAATCCACTGCGCATCGGAGATCCGGTGGACGAGGACGATGGCATAGCCAAGTCGCACGACGAAGCCTACGAGCGGGCCAAAAGTCACGTGGACGTCTTTGCGGCTGACCAGGCATCTGCGGCTCTCTTCTTGAATGACTTTAGACGCACGGGTAACTGGCACTCTGCATTAGGTGCAGTTGGTCTGGGCACGAAGAATATTGTGGAACAATACGTTTTGGGCCGCAGTCTCTATGGAATGCCAGGAGACAGACGGAAACGTGCACATAACGGGGAATCAAATACAGCAGACGCAAAGCGATACCTGCCTGACTCAAGCACCGGTGACACCGAAAGTACGCAAATGTCGCAGCAGATGCCGTCAGACGCCCCCCATCCGTCAAGGCGGAGCAGGAATTGGAGGTAACGGTGAAAATTCCTCAGAGCTCCTTCAGCAGATTTTGCGCGTACCTCGCGACCACGGAGTGGTCACAGTCTTCCGTGACAGCAAAATACTCACCACTTGGGCCTACGCAATGATGAAGACCAATTTAGTTGATGACACCGAGAAAACGTTTCCAGGAATTTTGACTAGCCTGTCACGATTGCCAGTGGACCGGCCGTATCTTTATATTCCTCAGGGCACCTACATTAACCTACCATCTCACACAAGAGCTGTGACTTGTTCTGTCAAGGTAACCCCTCATGGGTTACGCACGCCTTGGAAGACTGGCTCTTCAGTTGTCCAACCTGTCAACTCTGACATGCTAGTTTATGGCCTTAGTTCCGTCGGATTGAACCACTCCATGGACACCGGCATGTACCGCGTTAAGAAAGGCGAGACAAACAACCCGATGAAGCCGCAGTCTTGCACACCATTTCAGGAGAAGGACCATTCCGATCTGGCTAGAGCTATTGGGGACTTAAAATCACACCGGGAAACGAGGGTCAAGATGGCGACGACAAAAAGAGCATACCTGCGTGCATGGGTGTACCGCGACACAACTTTGCCTACGACTTTATTCACATTGAAAAGGCTAGTCCCCGCTTGACCAAGTTCGTAAACCAGTTTCCTTTCAAAGGTCACGTGGGCACATCTATAATTAACTATGAGTACCAGTTTGGTACTGATGCGTGGCTAAAGATGGGTCCTACTTATAACGCGGGTAACGAGTTGCTAACCCGTACACAGCTTGGCCTGCCTACTGACGTTGCATCCTACACCACCAGCAACATGTCAAACTACGAATCGTACGAGCAAAAGCCAGATCCAAACGTCACCATGCGACTTCGACGCGACGATATGCATACGCGCCACGTGAGATATTTGTACCCCATGGAAAATACTTACTTCACCCGAGCTCTAAAACCAATGACGCACTCCACTATTCAACCGAGTTTGTGTTTTGGGGTGTTGGCGGTCAGCAAGTCGAACAAGGACGACCCCGGCAGTACAGAAACTTTTCAAGATATTGCCGCCTTCTTTCAAATTGACACAGAATTGGTGGTTCATTCTGACGTAGACACCATAGTTGCCGACAGCGTTACTCTGCCATCGAACGTGGGGCCGTACTTGCGTCACTCCAACGAGAACATCAAAGCAAGTTACAACAGCCTCATACGTCCCGGACGTCCAGTCAACCTTGCTCGCACGGAGTCCGAGGTTACCGAACGCAAGTCAGAGCTGCAAAAAATTGCACAAGAGCAAATGAATGCATCGAAAGAAGCTGTTGCAAGAAGCCTACGCTCAGTGCCATTTTTTCCGCAATAAAAGGAAATTAAAACGAAACATTTTGTTCCATTTTCTTATTTACTTAATAATACTGTGCCGTTGTCGTTGTCGTCGAAGACTAGGAAGGGATATGTTTAAATATATATATATATACTTTTTCTGAGTGGTGCTACAACGACAACGACATATGAGGAAAATACGCATTAAAAAGAAGCGCGTCAATAGCAAGAAACAACGTCATTAAAATTCTACTGAGCGGACGCTAACTAGTTGTCTCGCAAGCGTAACCAGCTACTGCTGGGTTTTTTACACTAATTACAACAGGCTTCCAAGGCCGCCACAAGGGGTATATAAAGGAGTCTCCAGCAGCTAGGAACTCACAGTCTTCAACAGGCTGTCCGCTCAGGAGGACCTCAAGTGGACACTAAAGACGCCTTCGGTAAGACTTTGCACTTTTTCTTTATATATTATTCTAGACACTGAATTGTTGCTTTTTCTTGCTCTTTAATAGAGACCATGGCAGAATCACGTAAACGTCAGCATGACGATCAAGATACAGAAGACGAGGTACCCCTATATTACCATTTGGAGTTATTTTTTGGTGACGCCATCTATATTCCCAGGGACAAACTACAGAGTTTATTGCTTCGAGCCACGAGAACAGTGCCTATGACATTAATGAAACCATGGCGACACTTACGGAACCTGATCGAGGCGTGGGAGAAGTATCAAATCCAAACGTGTCCGAACCAGGAACAGGGACTGGAGGAGATGGAAAAAGTTTACAACCCCCCTCCACGCTGGGCACTGCAGTTACAGTCAGTTCCAAAACGAAGAAAGCTTGTGCACGACGTCTTTCCCGCTAGAGACGACAGAGAAGCTCAGACAATTTGTAATGACATTGTCAGAGGATTTGAACAAGGCCCCACCCAGTACGGAATCGCTGCCGTCGCACTCCACACACGAGGAACTACACTCCCACACGTCCACGTCTTACACGACTGCAGCTGGAGCAACGGCACATGCCGATGTGTTATCTTCGCTGGCTTCGTCCGACGACCAAATCGCTCGTCAATTTGGTCTACAAACGCCAGTGCATGGGACCTCTACCATCTAATCAAGTATTTCCATAGTGAGCCCCGATTATTGGAATACATTAAAGTGGGAGGAAATGATTGGGGTCGCGATGTTAGAGATTAAGTTTTGGGACAACTCGAAGGTTCAGGACACGAGCCCGGCCGAGTTTTGGAAATACTGCACCCGAAACTTCCGCATTCAGTTGCATGTGACGACGCCCATGGAGGTCAGACGAGCGGTGGAGACACTGACGAAGTATGCGCAAGAACGGGTGCAAAGTGCCGAAAACGTTCAAAAGGAGCGTCGGAAGAATCCATCTACGAGTGGCTACGCGAAAACCCCGTATCGCCGTTGACCAACATTGTGCGCACCCCCAAGTGGCTGGCAGACCCGGTGTTTCGGTTTATTCGCCTGGACGACAAGCGCCTCCAACGAGCCATCCAGGTGTTTAACGATGAAATGTGTTCGTACTCAACCCTGGACTTTATTGAAATGTACAAAAACACGCAGCCACTCTTTGATGCCCCAAACGGGGACCTCGCTACCTTTTATATGGATGTGCCCGCGTCATTTGATGCCACGATGGAACTGCTAAACTTTCAGTTTCACGGCATCCACGAGGAAGTGTCGGCCTTTGTAAACAACTTGTATAGCCTGGTCGAGAAGGCGGTCCCCAAGAAAAACTGCATGGAGATTGTGTCCCCTCCCAGTGCAGGAAAAAAACTTTTTTTATCCTATTCTTTCCTTTTACATTAACCGCGGTACCATTCGTAACTTTAACCGATACACTAGCTTTCCACTACAGGACACCGTGGGCCGTCGCATCCTGGTATGGAACGAGCCAAACTGTGAGTCGTCTGCTTTTGATACTGTCAAAAAAATTTTTGGTGGTGACGTAGACTCGGTGGCGGTCAAGTATTCTGCTGACCAGACCATTTCCAGGACGCCCGTCATTGTGCTCTCAAACAACGAGGTGTTTCCAGATGACGAGGCCTTCAACCACCGCATGTGGCGCTACAAGTGGCGAGCGTGTCCTCCACTGAAGAAATACCACAAGAAAATCCACCCGATGGCCCTGGTGCTCCTTTTTGATACTTTTGTACTCGAAGAAACATACGTCGGCACACGCCAACTTGATCAATAAACAGCTTTTTTGAACCTAACATCCTGAGTACTTGGTCAATGCTTTGCATTTTCCGACTACACCGACACCGACAAGCGCATTATCTGTCAGTTCAGTTCAGTCAGTCAGTCAGTCAGTCAGTCAGTCAGTCAGTCAGTCAGTTCAGTCAGTTCAGTCAGTCAGTCAGTCAGTCAGTCAGTCAGTCAGTCAGTCAGTCAGTCAGTCAGTCAGTTCAGTCAGTCAGTCAGTTCAGTCAGTCAGTCAGTCAGTCAGTCAGTCAGTCAGTCAGTCAGTCAGTCAGTCAGTCAGTCAGTTCAGTCAGTTCAGTCAGTCAGTCAGTCAGTCAGTCAGTCAGTCAGTCAGTCAGTGACAGTGTTGTGCACTGCATTGGCAGTCTGGTTTGTGTGCATGGCACAAGATAGTTACACAATTTCACGGCATTTCAAGTGCCGTATTGTGGTATAACAGGCCAGGAAGCATCAGAGCAATGATTTTTTGATGGACACAGTTCCTTAATCTGATATACACAATAGATGATTGAAACTTCTGCATGTATTAGTCTAGGTAAGCTCACGTCAGTTTTATGGCAGAGACTGGCCAAAACGATATAGAAGTAAACAATTTTTTTTGTCGTAGCAATTTCAAATGTCTTGTTTCACAGAATGTCCTTCGCTGCATTTTATGGTCTTGAATCTGAGGCTACAATATTCATTGTTGTAGTTTTTCTTCTTATGCTGGTTAAGGTTAACCAGATATTGCGCATATTATGCTTACATTACGTGTGCAGTACTAATTCTATTAACCAAATTTTTTTTGTTCTTCCCTTGTAACGCACACTCTGAACTTCCCGTCCTGCGATGGCAGCTAGATTGCGAGATGTCCGTTGCTTTGCTTTACTTTGAGCTTTTTTCCCACAAGTCCAGTTTCCAAATTGCAGTCTCTTATTGTACTCGAGCAGGGCGTTGTTCCGTGTAGTTTCTCTTACAGTAACATTAGATGAGCTGTACAGTAGAACACCGCTGATATGTTTTTGAAGGGACCATGAGAAATAAACATGAGAGCCAGCAAATGAAAGAGCTAAAAAGCTGGAACAGTGAAAAAATATTGAGTGGCGCATAATTTTCTTCAATGCATACGCTTATAAACAACGTGCAAAATTGTCTTGTGCTCATTCCCAAGCAACACGAAAACTTTTTCGAGCACCTGCAGTGTTATATCCTTGGAATAAATTTAGTAGCATCCCGGCCAATCAAATGTTTCACGAAAGTGGAAGTACCCCCGAAAGCAATTGTTGAAGAAAATTACCCCTGCTTCATGGACTCCTAAGCTTCTTCACTGGTACATGCATTGGCGCGCACTCAGCCATGATCTCGTTGACGGATAAAACTGCATAGCTAAAAGTGACATCATCCGCAGAAATCTAATCAACGTATGCGATTCTTTTGCCACCAGCAGTTGTAGTAGGCATCGAAGAACTAAGCACACGCCACATTACCTGCTCAAGGAATCCGACAGCAACCGTGACCAAGAACTGAGAAATTACGATGATGAGTCCACGCCAATGCAACAGCGGAAACAAACGTCAGCCATCTTTTCATTACGATCTCAAAGGCTATGCTTTTGTTCACAGCAACCAAAAGTTTGTTATGTGTGTCATTTGCACCGGTCATGCGGCTAAACAGTCAAGCCAGGCCAAGTGGCGTGAAAAGTCAACATTACCGCTCACTTCTGTGGTCGCTCGACCGGCTTGTAGTGCACTTCGCGGCGTATCATATAGGAATGGTTCTGCAATACATAGAATATTATGGGAGCGAGCTTTGCTGGGACCAGCGGAAAATGGCGCAATAGGTGGGAAATGAAGAACTGAACTGCTGCGTTTGTGCTGTACCTCGAAACAAAAAACAATGTGGCTGCATGGAGAGATGCGCAAGCAAGCACAGATACATTGTCGGTGCTGTCACCTACTCAACCTTTGGGTTGCCCTGTGCAGTGCATGAATCGATGACACATGGCTTTGCTATAGCAAAGGTGCCTATGTGGTGCGGGATTCAATAATGTATTGAACTTTTTTTCAGTTCACTGTGATCACGGGCTCATCAGTCTTGCGATAGGTGCTTCCTTTCATCGCACATGATCACATAGAAGTTGCGTTTGGCTCCTAGTATACTGGTACATGGCTCTCGTCTTGAACTTCTCAAAATGAATGTCGGTTTCTGCTGTTTATGGTAATGAATTTTTCCAATATGAAAACGGCAGAATAGCAAAGCTTTCAAAGTAGGAGAGCACTTCATTAATTGGATCGCTTGCTGCTAGATGTCAGTGCACAAATTGCCGTCGCGAAAGCCGATAAAACGTCTACATACAT
This sequence comes from Rhipicephalus appendiculatus, assembly GCA_030522465.1. NCBI lineage: Eukaryota > Metazoa > Arthropoda > Arachnida > Ixodida > Ixodidae > Rhipicephalus > Rhipicephalus appendiculatus. Next base: position 116,467 of record JALIZH010031717.1, read on the forward strand.
AATGAACGTTGTCAGAGCTGACTTTTTTCTTCCTTTCCTATGCGGCCATTTTATGTAAGGATGGCAGTAACAGAAAGGTGATAGTTTGAGCTTTGGAACGATGAAAAAGATGGTAGCGGGAAAGACGACAGATGCCTTGATGCACTTTCGTTTCTGGGCAATTTTGAAATCATTTCATTGTTAGCAGCGACTGAATGAAACCCTCATCGCCAAGCTAAGGCCTGGAAACAACCCAGAAGCAGCCATAGTAGTCTTCAGAATCGTGCAGTTTCGCGGTTTCAAGGCTTGCGTAGCCTAGTCTAGTGCAAGCTTCTTAATTTTTTTGTTTGAGATTCGACCAACAGGTTTTTTCAGGCACAGTGCATTTTCAGTTAAATGATTTGACACAAACTACCTAGATAAAAAACAGCATATTGTCAAGGGGTCGTGACGTTGACAAAGGAAGCAGTCGCCGTGTCTAAGATGAAACTCTTTATTTGGCCGAACTTGTGGCCGGGGCAAAGGAAAGTCAAATTACAAGCAATACACACTGTGCAATGATTGCGGCGAACAGAGTCGGCCGTCGATAATCTGATCATCGTTGGGACACGCTGTCTTTTATACATCACGCATAGAACTTTCCAGCATTATCACTGGTGGTCACGCAAGCTCTAGAATGAGCTTGACTGTTCGCATTCTGCGCGCAATCTTAACGAAACGATCTCCTGCTATCGCGAAGCTTCTCGAACACTGAGGCGCTGTCTGCGCTGAGCATTGCTGACAGTCTTTTGTGCGTGTAAACTTAATGCAGCAAAATTGAAACAAGAAACGTGCGCGTGGCAATATATAGAGGCATATATAAAGGCATAGAAGATAACGAAGAGGGCTGCTTCTTTTTTTTTTTGTAACTTTTGTGATCCTTTGCTTATGTGCTGCGCTTTTTGTGGTAAAGTTCATGCCAAGTCTAGTGAACATAGGCCTTAAAAACAAATGTTAGCAATGTTGAGCCTGACTCTTTGGTTATAATCATGGTAGCCGTTGTAAAAATTGATTTGCAACTTGGTTGTTCTCTTAATCCTGCATAATGATACTCCGAAGTCTCAGTCAATTTTGCTATAAAAAGGTGCGGTCATGATGTGTCACTTTGCAAAGAGTTGTTCATTTCTGCTGCACCTTTTACATTATTAATAGTGCAGTTATTTTAAATATCGGTATTTAAAATCTGATGAGTACACTGTATGTACTACGACTTTAATACTTATACAGATAGGAAATGCACCTAACTCTCTTGTTGGCACTTCATTTCAGTTACTCTGCTCACATACCTTGCTCCCCTATTTCCGTTTGGGTGGGCTATAGTAGTCTGGCTGGCCACAGATTTCTAATCGCAGCAGACGATCCTGCCTGCTTTCATGCTGATTTTTTGCCTTCATAAGCTGCAGCATTTCACTTTACAAGGTTGTTCAAGATGCCATTACTGCACACAAACTGTAAAGTTTAAAGGCAGTAAATGTACACGTACACACTATAAAATGTACATTAATGGGCTTTTACTGGCTATTCTTAAAATTTCGGTGAATGTACAGGAAGCATTTAATTCACGATGTTATGTAATGAGATTTCACTGGATTTATTATACCATTCAAAATAGTAAAAACCACCTAGTTAGTTTCCATGCGATGAGCATGTCATTACGTTTTCTTGCATGCAGCAGAGCTCATTTACGCACTTTTCTCTTCTAAGACTGCGTGTTATTATCATGTGAACCAAGCTGCTTACATGTGTGTCTGACATCATATTTGTTCATCATTTATGTATTCAGGTGCCTGTGAAGAACACATCAAGGCGCATGGCAGTGACGTCCCGGTTACACAGCGGTGCCGGAGCCTCAACCAGCATTTCGTCGATCTTCTCAAGGTGTTGAAGAGATGAACATAACACCACACCTTCACAACGCCATGATTATTATTTAATTATAAAGATTTTGTTTCTAAATTGCTGTTGTTGCACTATGCTTTGTGCCACCATTCTGTCGGTGACATACAACTCATGAAATGACTGTGCAGGGTCACCTCATTTGAGTACCGTCAACACTGAGGTATGGCTCTCAACACAGCTAGAGCGTACGAACATATAAAACAAATTTTAGTCATTGCAGCAGGGCTAGCTGCTTTTCAAATTACCAGTTTTATTAAATTTTTTCTGTGTATTACATAAAACACTGCTTTATTTTGTTGCAATGTGACCACAGCTTATGATGTCTAGCATGTTAATTCAGTAGCTTCTTCACATATTCTTTTCTTTAAAAGCTTATTTGATTCGCGCATCAAGACTGTTTTAGAAAGATACCAATCTTTCATTTCCTTATCCTGCAATTTTAAGAAAGAGATATTCTGATAATTGCACCGCATACTGCTTTTACACGACGTGGATGTCCATTCAATCTCCACGTTAAGTTGCTTTCTACCAGATTCGGACGTCGATTTCATTTCCGCATAATTAATACGGCTTTCCATAAGATGAAGATAACCGCATGATTTCCGCATTATACGGCTTTCCATAAATGCGGATTTCCGCATCATACGGCTTTCCATAAAATGCGGATTGCTGCATGATTTCCGCATGATACGGCCTTTCCATAAATGCGGATTTCCGCATCATACGGGTTTCCGTAGTCCAATAATTCCGTATCTACGGTTTCCGCACATAGGGAACGTTTCAGTAGGGACCTTCCGGAGGAAAGTTCTTACTCCGGCTGGCCGGAGCAATTGCGTGGCGCAGCCGGAGTACTTTTCACTGATACTTTCACTCCGGCCGACCGGAGTGATTGCGTGGCGCCGCCGGAGAACTTTTTACCAGCAGTTCGCTCCGGCTGGCCGGAGGGACTGCGGGGCACCTCCGGAGTATTTTTCGCTGTTTTTTTACTCCGGCTATCCGGAGTTTTCGCGTGGCACCTCCGGAGTATTTTACAAATGTCCTACTTCGTCCGGACGGAATTTCAGTGCGATGGATCACGAGTATTCTTTTTTTTACAGCGAATTCTGTATATGGCTAGAACAAACGAAAAACCGCTCGGCATCTGTATCACGACCGGTCTCCATTGGCTGTGCTATCAGTTACGTCATTCTGAGCGTCGTACCCAAACTCGCGCGCCATTGGCTGGGCCGTGAGTGACGTCGTCCATCCCGTCGCAGCCGTGGCTGCCGTGGCGCCGAGCACGCGCGCATCAGTGTCGACTGAGAGCTTCCACATGGGTAAGCCACGGATCCTACGAACTCCCGAACAGCGGACAACTTTAGAAGAGCGGCGACAGTGGAAACGTGAGAGAGCTCGCATTCGCCGGGGCCGATGCTGCAGTCCGGGCACAAGAACAGGCCCGCGAAACCGCGTGCCGGCAGCAACTGCGTACCGACAATCCGGCAGCCTTCCAAGCCGCGCTAAATCGCGAACGGGAATGCAAGCGCCGGTGGCGGGCGGATCTTGCAAACCACGCCGCCGAGTTAGCTCGCGATGTCAAACGCTTGCAGCAACGGCGCGCCTAAGAAGCGGCGTTAGCTGACAAAACAGCGTCGACGTGATAATTGCGGGAGCTCGTTCGCCGGGGCCAACGCCCGCTTTCGGCGAGAGTTTCTCCAGCGGCACTTTGGCTTCGGCTGCGACATCCGTGACCGCCTGTGGTCCGACCACAACCTGGCAACGATAATTGTGGAAGGCTTTAGTGCAGCGTCGGGTTGAACCCACTGCTAAACACCGGGGCCGCACATTTCAGCTTTGCTGGTTAACCATTTGTACGGAGTACTTGGGCGGTGATTTTTTTTAATTCTTTGCTGCGCTGTTTGTTTATTCTATGCTGATCGTGTCACGCGTTGGTTCGATGAAGGAATTCGCATGCAAACACTGCAGAGTTACGGTGTATTTTTCCCACAGAGCTCTAGCAGATGAAATTCAGGAGAACACTTGAGTTCTTATTGCTTGATTTATTCAAAATATGCTGCAGTTTGTGGCTGACGACCCAACATTTGGAAAAGAAGACAAGAAGAAACAAATATACAAAAATCCCCCCAAAAAAGAACCCAAGAAGGCAGATCACATGAAATCAGCAGCACTCAAGTTTAAGCGCAGCGCGTTGAAATGAAATCCAGAATGCTGCAAAACGATGCACAACAAACGGAGGAAGCGTAGCAGCCGGGAACCATCTCCGAAGGACTATCCATCACATTCATTGACGACGCAAGGGCTCAGCTGATTGTTTCCTGCATAATTTATCAAAAACATAATACATGAGAACTGCAAATAATGCCAGAGGCACGAAAACTGAGGACACTTGAAGCCGCGGGTACTCATTAAACCCCACACAGTCTGCCAGTCCATGAGAACACCCAGGTTCTCAAAAGGACCACACAAAAAAGGCAGGACGAGCGCTCAATATGAAGAAGCAGGTCATATGTACTCCGGTGTCAGCCAGCCGCTCCATGATAAAAACACACTTCCGCGCCGCGGACAAAGTTCAAAACGGGCGAAATTTTCCATATATTTCTAAACCGATACATCTACTTCTGCTGACAGATTCAAAAGCATTTTTTCACTAAAATGAGCGACTTTTGGTACTCTCGAAGACAGTATCAGGAATACCTCTCCCGAAGTAACTTCCTAATTTTCTAAAATATTATAGCTGATTATTACAGTCGCATTGTAGCATGTGCTCAACGTCCTACTTCCGGCATATTAGGCACTTACAGTTTTTATGCTTGCGGCCGGTTCTTAAGAAAAGCGCACCTTAATTCTGTTTTCCAAAAGTCTTCGAGAGAAGTTGGCGCGGTATTTTTTTAATTTGCAGCGCCCGCTCTGTCGTGAAACTTATCGTAATGCAAATTTTTAAAATAGTTATTGCATGAACATGTATCGTTTCCAAATGAACAGCCTCGAGCACAAAATAAAGTTTACTCCTACTTAACGAAATAAACTAACAATCAAAAGTACAATCATTACGCCCCCTTATGCCAATTGCATCATCAGTATAGTACACTGAAAGAAATGAGGGGAGGTCGACCAGTTTACGCAACACACAGGTCCGTGAAGACGTCCGGCAGGAGGCCACGGATGGTGATGCACACCGAGGTGTCACGACGTGTGCACCAGGATTCGAGGAATTTTCTGTTCCTTCTGTTCACAGGCCAGCGTCTTGGCATCGTTTAGGTCAATACTATGTCTCGTCTTCGCGCACTGTTCGTCAGAGAAAGATAGAAAGAAGTGTTTCATTCTCAGAGAGAAATGGAGCATGAAGGCGAACATTTTGACAGTTTCACCTGTTTGGTCGGCGAAATTGAACTCACCCCTTCCCCCCCTCCTCCTCAAAAAAAAAAGAAAACCGGCAGATCCCACACACTGTGGGAATCGATGCAATGCGAATCAGCCAGCAAGCACCAAATCATGCTGTAGATAATATGCATGTCATGATTTACATGTTTGGACCTGACATTTATGAGGGCACATTTTTGGGCAAGTTTATCTTCGGGCAACATTTATGGGCAACATTTAGTTTTTTGGGCAACATTTATGTTCGTCATACAGTTCCGTCACGAAATACCCAATTTGGTGTATATCAAGCTACCGAAATGGACGCAAGCGCACCATGGGCGTGGCGTGTAAATGACATTGTAGATGGCATGTCATGATTTCCAGTATTACCACTTGTCATTTATGCTCTTCATACAATCACGTCGCTCAATACCAAATTTGGTGTATATCAAGCTAACGAAACGGCCCCGAGAGTGTCATGAGCGTGGCATGAGAGTCATGTCGCACATGACATGTCATGATTTCCATATTACCACTTGTCATTTATGCTCTTCATACAATCACGTCGCTCAATACGAAATATGGTGCATATCAAGCTAGCGAAACGGCCACGAGAGTGCCATGAGATTGGCATGCCAGTCATGTTGCACGTGACATGTCTTTATTTCCATATTACCACTTGCCATTTATGCTCGTGATACGATCACGTCGCTGCATACCAAATTTGGTGTATATCAAGCCTGCGAAACGGCCACAAGAGTGTCATGAGCGTGGCATGCAAGTCATGTTGCACATGACTAGTCATGATTTCGATATGACCATTGGCATTTATGTTCGTCATACAGTCACGTCACGCAATACCAAATTTGGTGTATATCAAGCTAGCGAAACGGCCGTCTGCGCGCCGTGACCGTGGCATGTAAATCATGTTGTGCATGACATGCAGGTCATGGTTTCCATACTACCACCTGTCATTTATGTTGGTCATGCAGAAATGTCTCATCGTACCAATTTTTGGATATATCAAATTAAGCAAACGGCCTCAATAGCACTATGGCCATGGCATGTGAATCATACTTTTCATGACAAGTTAGTCATGTTTTTCATGATATTAATGTTCTTCATACAGTCATGTTATGCCATACCAGTTTTGGTATAAATCTCATTAACGATACGGCCAGGAGAGCACAAAGTCGTAGACGGCTAGATAGATAGATAGATAGATAGATAGATAGATAGATAGATAGATAGATAGATAGATAGATAGATAGATAGATAGATAGATAGATAGATAGATAGATAGATAGATAGATACGCTCAAAGTCGCGAAGTTCGCTAAGAAATGCTTCGCATTTAAAAAAAAACTACACACACGGCCATGGCAGCAGGACTGAACACAAAAAAAATGCAGCAGCACGATAGTTCTCTCTCCCATCAACACAGAACAGACTACCAGTTTCTCAAGAAGGTGTCCTCTTTTCCTTTTTCTTTCACTACCATATCCCGTCCGCCCAACGACGGTGAGCGGTGCTCTCAAATGAGTTGCAGGAATAGGCGTTCACCAACCCCCCCCCTATCCAGACAAACAACGCGGACCCCACAACCCGTTCTGGAAAGCAACCCCTACGTTCCTTTCGCATTCCTCGACACTGGTCTCGTCAGCCCCTTTCCCTTTCTCTTGTCATGAAAGCACCACGTCCCCGAAGGGTCAATTATACAATTTATACGTAATGGGAGTCCTCGACCTGGCGTTTATTAATATGTCTAGCACGGCTGGGTGTGCAGCCGTCACCTAACATCCGCAATCACGTGACATGTTACGTCACGCTTTTCTTTATATAGTACTAACTAAACGGCAATAAAGTTGTTCTTCACCCGACTGCTGGCCTCGCTACATGGTGGCAGCGGCGCCAGGTTTCTGGCAAATTAAGCTAACAGAATGAAGCTCAGAACTCTGCATGATGAGCACGCCGTATGGGCGCTACCGGTTTCTTTGAATGCCCTTCGGCATCGCGTCAGCTCCAGAAATCTTTCAAGCAGCTATGCATCGCATACTGGAAGGCTTGCCGTGCGTAGTCGTGATAATGGACGACATACTGCTTTGGGGCCGCACAAAAGAGGAGCAGGACCACAACTTGTCACTTTTGTTGTTACGCTGTGGCGAAAACAACCTCAAGCTTAATCTAAAGAAATGCACCTTTTTGCAGGCTGAAGTCCGCTACCTCGGGCACATTCTTAGCACTGAAGGTCTCCGCCTGGATCCAGGTCGAGTGAAGGAGATACTGGAAATGGAAGAGGCAAAGAATTGTAAGGAACTCCAAGTCCTTTTAGGCATGATGAATTATGTACAACGTTTCATTCCTAACATTTCCGACGTCACTGCCCCCCATAAGAACATTGTTGCACAAAGACATTGCGTGGGTTTGGACTGACGCTCAGCAGCGTGGTGGGGGGGCGCTGCGAGCGCGCGACGTGAGCAGACGTTCGGTGTATCGGCTCCACCGATTTTCGGCTGGGGCCGCGGCCCAAGTCTTCCTACCCAGGCAAAACTGGCATCGTGCGACTCTCAACACCAAACGGAACAACTGGATACCCATTTCGTCCAGGTGGGTTCATTATCTGCAAGTTCACGGCTGTTTTTCTACCGACCACGGAGGCGCCGTCGTTAGCGACGCCGACGCTCGGCCTGGTGGGATCGGCCCTCCGAGGGGAAAATGGTGAATTCCACGCTCCAACTACGTGGATATGACCCTGAGGCAATGGTGTGGACCTCGGTTTCCACCGCCGGTGACCCAAGTTCAACTGTTCTTCCGAAAATTCGGAGTCAAGCTTTGCTTCAAGCGGCGGAACGCCGCTCCCAGGACAAAGCCAAAATGACGGCGTCCGACGCTGCTCCGGCAGCTGGCTCGTCGGTCGACAACGTGAACGCTCCCGCGACGCGCGCCTCGGGACGCAAGGGCAAGGCGTCCACGAAGTGGAAGCCGCGTCCAATGCTCAAACCCGCTCCCGAAGACTACGTCATAGTCATCAAGCCCAGAGAACGTGTTTCTCTTCACGAGGCGTTCACGGAAACCGGCTACGGCACCGCCATCTCGGCGTACCTCGGACCGGAGCGAGCCCGCAGTGTCTCCGTGCTGCCATCGCGAGACCAAGACATCATTATCGTGCATACCCCGGACATCGAGGCGGCCGACCTGCTCATCGGGGACTTTGCAGTGAAGTCTGAAAAAGGATCAATCCCGCTGCAGGGTTACCTGAGACACGACGACGGCAACACCTGCGACGGCGTTAATGTGGTCCGTAACACGGACACCACGGACACGCTTCAACACCGAGTCTGCTGGCGTGCCGGCACCATCGTGGAAATCCGCAAATTTGGAACATCTAACAAGGCACGCATTACCTTCGCGGGTAAGGTGAAGCCCCGTTACGTGCATTATGACAACATGGTCGTCGCGGTGCAAAACTATTACAAAACTATTCCGGCCTGCGGCCAGTGCGAGGTCGTGGGCCACCGTGCGGACGCATGTCCAAATCTGCAGCCGAACACTTGTGGACTCTGCGGACTCGACGCGCCGCTAGTGGAGGGGGTGCGGGCCCCTCACACCTGTGTTCCCCGGTGTTCTGTGTGCGGTGGCGGCCATGCCACCAACTCTCGCGAATGTGCGGCAAAATTCCGCACACCCAAGATAACCTCCCAAATAGGCGGAAAAACGAACCTGGCGCCCAAGAAGACCAGCCGCCATCCTGGGCCACCCAGCGACCAGCCTCGCCGGGAAAACTCCAAAATCGACAAGCCGGCACCGCCTGCTGGAGGTGCTGTCAAGCGTCCGTCGACGGCATCGCCACCAGACGGCGGCTTGGAGAAACGCGCGACGGAGACACACGGCAAGACCGGGGCCTGGGTCAACGCCGTTAAAAACGGACAGCAGGTGAGCGGTTCGGGCGGGGCTGCCTCTTGTTCTTCCCATCCCACTCCCCTCCCAACGGCACGGAGTGCCGAACAAAATCAAATAGCAGCACTCAGGGCCCAAAACGAGATGCTGCTAAAGAAAATTCACGAATTGGAACTAAAAATCAACCAGCCTCCCTCTCGCTCGTCTTCTCCCGCGGTTGAGGCAATGGAAAGTGAGGCCGTGGCGCCGGAGGCGGCAACAAGCGCGGAGGCCGCATTCGAGGCCCGTTTTGAGGCCCGTATCAGAACCATTGATGCCCGATTCGCCGCCATGGAAAACCAAATTTCAGTAATGGTTGCCGCCATGTCCAAATTGCAAGAGACAATTCCCGCGATGGTAGCCCAACAAATTGCGCACTCCTCGCGCCCTTCGCGCAGGATCAGCGGTCCCTACAAGGACGTATCCGGCCGCTGTCTCAAAACTTCTAGACGAAACCCAGACGTAGATGACGACGACAGCTGCTCGCTCTCCGGTATTGAGGACTCCCCCCCTTACTGCGAGTGCTGGCTCCGGAGCAGCGTCAGTTAATTCCACCTCAGCGTAACTGATCATGGCGAGCAGCTCTAAGATGAGGCGCTCCGCAAAACTCAATTCGGCCACCCCAGTTCACATTGTACAGTGGAATTGTCGAGGTTTCCGGTCCCGCACCAAGAGGGCGAACCTTCGACTTTTCCTTTCAACCTTCGACTCGCTTCCGGCGGTGGTTGCTCTCCAGGAGCCAGGGAGTGGCGCCACCCTTACAAATTACATCACCTTCCAGCAGGACCCCTCTTCCTGTGTCTGTGTGCATAAAAGTTACACGGCTAATCTAGTCGACTTGGAACTTCAAACTGAATATTCGTATGTGATGGTGACACTTCTTCCGCTCAAGAAACATGATGCACCACTCCACGTACTAAACATATACTGTTCCCCCAGACACAAAAATGTAACGTTCGCAGCACTCTTTAGCCGTGCTCTAAAGGCTGCGGGCAGGGACCCCCTGATGATTGCGGGCGATTTCAACGCCCACAGTACTCTTGGAGTATGTGCGTGAGGAGAAGCGGGGACGCAAGCTAGCGGAACTTGCGTCCACGCTGGGCCTCACTCTTCACACTGACCCTGCACATCCAACGCGGGTGGGTAACTCCGTGACTCGGGACACGTGTCCGGACCTTACCTTCACCAAAAACATTAGACACGCAGATTGGGCCAACACCGAGGAAACCCTCGGCAGTGACCACTGCATACTCAACACCACCGTCACAACCAAACCATTGGCAAGACCCCACGCCCAAGCCCGCCTACCCGATTGGACAAAGTTCCGGAAAAACTACACTAATTTGGCCCCTATCCACGAAGCAGGTTACCACGCGTGGTCACAAGAATTGGTTACACAGCTTCGTTCGACGGAAACTCAAGTTCAACTCTCGGAGGCTACGCCGGCGGTGGACAACCACCTCCTGCACCTCTGGGAGGCGCGGCACAGCCTCGTCCGCAGATGGCGCCGCCAAAAACACAATCGGAAGCTCAAAATTCGCATTGCCGAGCTCACCCAACGAGCGGCAGAGTACGCGGCCCAGCTCGCCGACTCGAATTGGGTGGACCGATGCAACACGGCTGCTAGACAAATGTCCAGCCGGAACACTTGGCGTCTCTTTCGCGCCTTGATCGATCCGACCCAAACCAGAGCCGAGACACAAAAACATCTCCAACGGGCTATCCATGCCTTCAACGGAGACACCTCAAAATTAGCATGCAAACTACGCGATCAATACCTCTGTGTCCAACATGACACCCAAGGGCCAGCGTTCTCGTATGCAGGTTCCGAGAACGCGGAGCTGGATCAACCGTTCCGGCTCCATGACCTGAAGGCGGCCCTGACTAAAATGAAGCGAGGAACGGCGCCGGGGAGAGACAAAATAACTGTTAAATTACTTGCCAACCTTCCCGACTTGGCCTACGAGGCACTCCTCGCGTACATAAACTCAATTTGGCTTGGTGGGACACCCCTCCCAATCGAATGGAAGACTGCCCTGGTCACTTTCACTCCGAAAGCCGGCAAAGCCATAAACACGGACAACCTTCACCCCATCTCCCTCACGTCTTGTGCGGGAAAGCTGATGGAGACCATGGTGCGAGATAGGCTGTCCGAGTTTTTGGAAAACCAACACGTATTTGCAGACACCATGTTTGGGTTCCGCCCGCACCGGTCCGCACAGGATGTCCTGCTTCAATTAGACCGCGAAATTCTAAATCCCGTCGAATACCCCCTCAATGACAAGGCAGTACTCGCCCTCGATTTGAAGGGGGCTTTCGACAACGTTACACATGACATCATTCTGACGCACCTTTCCCAAACCAACTGTGGACACAACACGTTTCAATATATTAGACAATTCCTCTCTAACCGACAGTCATATATCCGGATACAAGATGAAGAACACGGCCCCTACCAATTAGGCACGAGAGGTACCCCACAGGGCGCGGTCCTCTCACCCTTACTGTTTAATCTGGCAATGATGAAACTACCGGCTCAGCTGGAGAATGTTGCAGGCATACAGCACGCGCTGTATGCCGACGACATTACCATCTGGGCTAAACACGGATCGGTAGGAGACATAGAAGCCAACCTGCAGCAAGCGGCGGAGATCGTGGACGCCTACGCCCGCCGCTGCGGCCTTCAATGCTCCCCGACCAAATCGGAATTTGTGCACATCCGCCCCTCGCCAAAGTGCACTACCAAAATGGAACTGTCCTTAGAAAGCGGACCCATCCCAGAACACGATGAGATCAGAGTACTGGGTCTGTTTATTCATAAACACCGCCGAGTCGATACAACATTGGCCAAACTGCGTAAGGTGGGGGGACCAGGTGGGCCGTATGGTCCGCCGGGTTTCCAACAAGCGCGGGGGGTTACGTTGCAAAGACGCCTTGCGGCTGGCGCATGCATTAGTAACCAGTCGAGTCCTCTACTCGACTCCTTACCTCCACCTACGCAAGTCTGACCAGAACGCCCTCGAGGTGATTCTCAGGAAGATGTACAAGCGTGCCCTCGATCTCCCGATAACCACGTCCAACCAGCGCCTTATAGGCCTGGGGATGGTAAACACCTTCACTGAGCTCCGGGAGGCACACTTGACCAACCAATACACGAGACTTTCAAAGACTACGTCGGGTCGCCGCCTATTAGCCCGACTACACATCCACCACCCAACAGAGACGGAAGAGCGCGTACGCATCCCAGAAGTCTGGAGATACGCCCTGCACGTGCGCCCTCTTCCGGCCAACATGACACGTGACGACCATAGTGGCAGGCGCCTTGCGCGGGCGGAGGCACTGGCCCGCCACTATGGGAACAAACGCGGCATCTTTTACGTGGACGCCTCCGGCCCTCACCATGGGGGGGTGGTACACGGCTGCAGTCGTCCACCAAAACGTCGCGGTGAATGGCATCACATTCAGAGCACAGAACATAACACATGCGGAGGAAGTCGCCATCGCGCTAGCTGCCGCAGACGGGAACTCGCGCGTCATCATTACCGACTCGAGAGGGGCCCGCAGAAATATTCAACACGGGTACGTCCCTCACCTGTCGTATCGCGTTTTACAAAACAGCAATTACGTCGGGGCCCCCCGCGTCCCGCAGGATCATATGGGCTCCAGCTCATATGGGCCTCGAAGGCAATGAAACGGCAGACGCCGCTGCCCGCGCGCTCACTCTCCGGGTAACGCCTTCAGACCCTTCCGAAATGGATCCCGAACCTAATCCGGCCTTAACGTTTCGAGAAATTACTGAATTCTACCGTTTCGGCCACGCAATTTATCCTAAACCCTTTCAGGGCCTTACAAAGGCAGAGGAACGCTTACTCCTCCGCCTTTACACCAAAACACTGCTGTGCCCGGCAGTTTTAAAATATTTAGATCCTGCCTGTACAGGAACGTGCCCGCACTGTGCGGAGAAGTCTTCGGACATCTTCCACATGGTGTGGGCATGCCAGTCAACCCCTCGCCTCACCCCAAAACCGAACCCCACCCGGGAGCACTGGGAGGCAGCCCTGCTCGGCTGTTCCGACCTGGCGAGCCAGAAGGCCCTGGTCAACCGAGCCCGAGTCGCGTTGGTCGCCAATGGGCTTCTGTAACGAGGAGCCCACCTAGTGGTTCTTAAAGGTGGCCCGCACCGGGCCATCTCCCACCTACTCCCTGTATATACCTCCAATAAAGTTTCTCTCTCTCTCTCTCTCAGCAGCGTGGTTATGAAGCGTTGCGTAAAACCTTAGCAAATGCACCAGTTCTTGCTTTCTTCGACGCAAATAAACCAGTCACTCTCTCAGTTGACGCCAGCCAAATCGGAGTTGGCGCTGTGCTTATTCAAGACGGCCGTCCCGTCGCATTCTCTTCACGTTCACTAATAGAGGCACAGCAACGCTACGCTCAAATTGAAAAGGAAACATTGGCAATTGCGCATGGTTGCGTCAAGTTTCATGATTAGATCTTCGGCCAAGAAACTGATTGTTGAGACCGATCACCGCCCGTTGGTGCCGATATTCAGCAAACCACTTCATCAATGTCCACTTCGCCTGCTGCACATGCGTTTGACTTCGCAGCGATATCCCATTAACTTGATCTACAAGCCAGGGAAAGAGCTTTTTCTAGCTGACGCCTTATCTAGGTTTCCCAGCAAACAGCTCATGCAAGAAGAAACGGAGCAATTTCACATGAATGTGCTTGAATACATTTCATCTTCGCAGCAGCGCCTGAGGGACCTTCGTGCGGCAACGAATGACGATCCTGCCCTGGTCAAGCTTCGAGGATACGCCGAAACAAGCTGGCCTGAAAAGATCGAGGTGCCCGAAAGTGTTCGCCAGTACTGGTCCTACAAGGAGGAACTGCACTCACAGGATGGTCTTGTTTTTCGCAGCAACAAGGTAATTATACCAACTTCACAGAGACACGAAATTATGTTGCTGCTTCATGCTGCGCACCCGGGAGTTGAAAAGATGAAGGCACGGGCAAGAGACATCATGTACTGACCATCTGTCGCGTCAGATAGAGCAATTTTGCAAAAACTGCAGGCTCTATCAGAAATATCAACCACGGAACGCCAAAATGCCTCTTCATAGCCACGACATCCCAATGCTGCCCTGGGAATTCGTTGGCATGGACCTGTTTTTCCATGAGGGACGTGAATGTGCCATAATAGTGGACTACCATTCTTTTTTTTTTTTTGAAATCCGTGAACTCCGGCAGAGCACTGCTAGTGCTCTGGCATTATGGTGCACAGAATTGTTCGACAGACATGGCTTACCGTTGCAGCTCTGCAGTGATAACGGCCCGCAATTCAATAGCCAGCTTTTCAAGGAGTTCCTGCAACAACTAGGCGTTACCCATATTACGACAAGCCCTTATCATCCACGCTCGAATGGTATGAAGGAAAGAGCCGTACAAGAGGCAAAAAAGCTTCTAAAAAATGTTCACGCAACAGGGTTGATTTTTATATGGCATTGCTACAATGGCGCAACATCCCCAGAAATGATGTTCTTAGGTCCCCTGTGCAGAGACTCATGGGACGGCAGACCAGGACCCTATTGCCTGTACCAACCAGCCACCTGAAACCAGAGGCACTTCCAAGCAAAGCCGTTCACAGCAGGCTCCAGGAGATCCGTCAAAGACAGAAGGTCTATTACAAGCGTGGAACGAGCGATCTACCGCCCCTTTCTCCAGGCCAGCCAGTGTCCACATACGACACCCGCCAGCGAATGTGGTCGCCTGCGGTTCTTCTGAGGCCAGCCAACACGCCCCGGTCAGCAATCTTGAGAACAGAAGATGGTCGAGAATTCAGGCGCACAAGAGAGCACCTGAGGGAGAGGACGACGCACAGTGACGAAGGCCCCAGATAAGACCACTTTCCTCAAGAGCTGCGCCGAAGCACCAGAACTCGCCGCCAGCCCTGTCGATAGCCGCAGCCGGAAAGGCATAAATAATTTGTTTCCCAATTAAAGGAAGATGTAGCAAGGCTGGGTGTGCAGCCGTCACCTAACACCCGTAATCACGTGACATGTTACGTCACGCTTCTTCTCTTCATATAGCACTAACTAAACGGCAATAAAGTTGTTCTTCACCCGACTGCTGGCCTCACTACAATATGGAACGCGGACAAATATTACCGTTTATGTATACTGACCAGACCAAAAAGATCTTTTAACCAACTAGGTTTACTTATAAAAATTTAAAACTTTTTATCGAATGAACCCACAACTATGATGTTTTCTATTAATACATACCTACAGAGAGTCAATCAGCGCTCCAGCTTATTACATTGGTGCGCTTAAAATTGCCGAAGCTATCCATTTTAAGAAAGAAAAACGCGTAGTCCAAACAACGCATTTTCGAAATTTTCCGCTGAATTTTTTACTGCCATCTTGCAAAGTAGTCTTGATAACCTGCTTGGTTAACAACACAAAATTACCCAATTTTAGCATTTTTTGACAAGAATAACAAAGATAATTCAAGAGGAGCTCACTCACCAGTTTTGCGCCGCACCAGCGACCGCCGGATCGTTCGCCACTCGCGAGATCACAACGTGTCGTTCGCTGCACGGAACCATCACACGATTAAGGTTCCCACAATTCCCTTCTGTCGATGACAACCTTCGTTGACGCTTGTAGTGGCTTGTGATGTCCACCAGGTGCACAGAACGATTTCTTTTTCCCGCACGCGGCCGAAGGGTTCGCACAATCCTCGCTGCGCTTCTATTCGGGTGGCTTGGCGTGCGCCCTGTTGGTTTGTGGGGACTGGTCGCCCGGCGAGGCTGCCTACGTCACTCCTCCAGCAGCCACTGAAAGGCGCTCAGCGATGTGTCGGAGCACTTGCGGAGCATCCACCGGAGCATAAGCGATGCGCCGGAGTACTTGCGGAGCATCCATCGGAGCAAAATCAGGGAATTCGTTTCGCTTTCCCCCGTCCGTCGCGTACCGGAGAAAAACGATGGAAAACGAATGTGTATGTTCCGGGGCATTCCGGTTTGAGTGAGGCCACCGGAGTTGAGCGGGAGCATTATCCCCTGAGACCTCCCGGCTGGGTATATTTTCGTTTACAGTGTATACTGGTGGATCTATCCGTGGTAGCAGAATAGCTTAACGCTTCGCGCCCTGTGTGAGGGATCTTAGGTTCGAATTCCCGGTCGCGTGCTTCGGAAACATTTTCTGAATAACCTTTCTTTGTGGGTTCTGTATACATATATATAAGTATGAGGTGGCACTTGAAGATCACTTCCTTTATTTAGGTCGACGTTTCGGTAAGAGCCTCACCTGTCTGAAGACCGTGATAGAGGTCAGGCTCTGCCGGCAACGTCGACCAAATAAACGAAGTATGCGGCACCCACTCCAACGACACACACACACACACACACACACACACACATATATATATATATATATATATATATATATATATATATATATATATATATATATATATATATATATATATATATATATAAACGAAACGGCAAAGCGGCGCCGATGGCAAGAATATCCCGAGAGTTTTCATATAAGCGCTCACGTAATAAAGCCTAAAGAAGCACGCACCCAAGAAGCAATCCCATTTCTGTGCACAGTATTCTAAAATGCAAAGGGGGTTAAAGTTAAATTTTCCTCCCATTTGAGGTATTGCATATGTATGTTCCAGCGGAACCTTCGAAACTGCACTCAACAGGTGTCAGCCAATCCAAGCATAAACAATCAGCAGTGGAGGCGGGGGAATCATAGCTTGTCACAGGCGCATGTCATCGACAATACTGTCACGTGCTCCTTTTAATAGTGGATGCAGTTGTAAGTTTCCATAATCAAGCATGCGCTGGGCTGATCTTGCTAAAGATTTCCTTGACGCCAGCGCCTTGCAGAGGTGCAAATTCGCTGGATTGTCGTTAACAAAGAGCGTAGGTTCCAAGACAGCTCGGCAGCCGATACTATAGGCCCGCCTGCGACTTTCATAGTTCGATGCAATCATTCTGCCACTGCTATACAACTAGTTCACAGTGGCGGCATCTCGTTGTAGGCGTACATAAGTACACAGACAGCGTGTAATGTTAACAGCAGTGTTATGCATACTGACAACACATTTTAGATCGTGAAATATACGGTATCCATGCTCTTGCGTCGTCGATATGTAGTGGTATAAGTTCCCGCTCTCTGTGACGCTCCCTTGCTACCCGTTCATCCGACCCTTAGCACAGCTCGGTGGGCTGGTTTATCGAGTGGAACCTTGGATTTCGAAAATTCTCGCGCGTACCTTCTTTCTTTTCCCGTAGAACTCACAGGAAAAAAAAGCGGTGTGTAACGAACGCTCATGTTGCCTAAGTAGGTATGAACATCTGTAAGGAAATAAGGCTGAATATTCTTTTCGCTATGCGAGCAACATAGTCAGCCGTCTGAAAAAGTGCTACAATAATTGGAAGAGAAGCAATAATGCTTGAATACGCGTTCCCTCTCCACCAAACCTATGCAGTGGAATCCAGCCCCTTTCCTTTTAAAAAAAAAGCATTTTAAGTGATTTCAGTGCAATATATAAAGTATTAAAAAGAAGAGAACATGTCACATATTCGAGCAAAGTCTTGTGGGATGGCGCGAACCGCCAATAAATACTTACGGCGAGATGTTCGCTGGGCTATGCGCGACAGAAGAAAAAAATGGCTATATTGTGAGTATTCTGACCGCAAATATGCGACAAAGTAGCAAGATATATGTGCTGATAGGTGATGCTATAACAAACGTTTTAGAAACAAATATCTTATCCATAAGAAACTGACATGCGAATAGCGCTGTCTCTAACCACTGCTTGCATATATTGCTGGAAGAAACACAGTCGACACAGTTGGAATGCAGCATCAAACAACTGTTGCGAGAGCGACACACCGCATCTGGACTTCGTCAAGATGCGACTGTATCGGCGCGGACGCAACGAGCCTTACGCGTGTTCATCTGCGTCGGATAATGAAAACTTTATCGGTAGCAGCACAATCGGCTATACATCGCCTTTCCGACAACGTCTGTAGACGATTGTACATAATACACATGCGCGCTGCCACCTTGGATTGTTAAACGAATACCATGCTAATTTATTATTTCGCGACGTAAATTAATAAGGTCACGAAATATCGCATGCGTTCATTCAAGTGCTTTAATGTGCAATATAGCAGCAACAAAGCCCATTCGTAAAATAGTACGAATAGCGTTTTAACCGTATGCACAGAGGGTATTTCGCTGTTTCGCTGACTATGGTTGTCAAACGAAACCATTGCTTAGCAATGGTAGGTTAGGAAATTCCTAGTAGAAGCGCTTAACTCTCATTCGTTTTCGTTATGTATGAGCCATATCAGGACAGCTGGTTAATGTTAGATTAAACGTCCTTCGCGCGGACATGGCGAAGATATTACCGAAAGCAGTGGCAGAGAATTTTAATATAGCAGGTCAGAACTTGACGATCCCAAACTTTACATACTTCAGTCAAACTTCCTTTCATCAAGAGTCAGAAAATATTGTTACCGGGGAGACGACAGAAGGATGTATTTACAATATTTACACAGTCACAGGCAATCGGGGTAAGAACAACCAAGATGGCGAAAGCGGGAACTAACTAGTCCTTCACTTCTTCGTCCTCTAGGTAAACGGCCCATAACATTACCCTCCGGCGGCGAAAGCACCGACTCGGTGCAGCCGGAGAAAGGCGGTAGTGGGAATGGTCACTATACACATGCGTTGGCGGAGTCCGGTGTACGATAGGGCTTCAGACGGACAACGTGAACGATGTCGGTGCGGGGTTGAGTCGACGAGGACGAAGACAATTGTTCGATTTCATACGTGACGTCCGGTCACTTGGCGGCGCACACGGTATGGTCCAGTGTACGGGAACAGTAGCTTTTCAGAAAGCCCAACACGGCGTGCTGGAGACCACAGGAGGACAAGAGATCCAGGAAGAAAGTGGGCGTTTCGGCAACGGCAATCGTAACGGGATTGTTGGGCCGCTTGCGAGTCAGTTATCCGAACGCGCGCAAGTTGGCGTGCGTGGTCGGCGCGGGCTATAGCTTCTTGAGCGTACTCAGTAGGTGGGTACGTGGAAGGAGGCATCATCGTGTCCATTGGCAACGTTGGATTTCGACCGAATAAAAGAAAGAAAGGCGAATAACCAGCCGTCTCGTGCCGGGACGTGTTATAGGCGAACGTGACAACAGGCAACGCTGCATCCCAATCTTGGTGGTTGGCGGACTCATACATCGCCAGGATGTCGGTAATGGTTCGGTTCATCCGCTCTGTCAAGCCATTCGTCTGCAGATGGTAGGCTGTGGTTAACTTATGTTTGGTCGAGCAAGACATCAAAATGTCATTGACGACCCTAGAAAAAAACTGCCTGCCACGGTCCGTTAGGAGCTGCCGCGGTGCTCCGTGCTGAAGGATGACGTTGTGGAGCAAGAAGTCCGCTACGTCGGTCGCGCAGCTGGTTGGAAGTGTGCGAGTAATGGCAAACCGTGTGGCATAGTCCGTGGCAACGGCGATCCATCGATTTCCTGAGCCATACGTAGGGAACGGACCAAGCAAGTCGAGGCCGACACGATGAAACGGCTCATATGGGACGTCGAGTGATTGAAGACGGCCAGCAGGCGGGAGTGTTGACTTCTTCCGGCGCTGACAAAGGTCGCACGAGGTTCATGTAACGGCGTACCGACCTATACATTCCTGGCCAGTAGAACCGACGGCATGCACGATCGTAGGTGCGGGAAACGCCGAGGTGCCCCGCCGTCGGCACGTCGTGAAGCTGAGCCAGAACGGTCGAACGAAGGTGTGCCGGGATCACGAGCAAGAGGTCAGGACCGTCAGACATCAAATTGCGACGAAGCAAGGTGCCGACGCGTAGCACGAAGAGACAAAGGGAGGAATCGGGAGCCGGTGAGTTGAGGCGGTCAATGATCTTGCGGAGAGTTGGGTCACGGCGTTGCTCAGCAGATATGTTGAAGAGGTCAGTTATAGCGAGCACAGATGGAAGAGTATCGTTCGCCGGAGGTTCTGGCGGGTCTACGGGATAACGGGACAGGCAGTCGGCGTCTTGATGCAAACGGCCAGACCGGCGGTGCGAAAAACTTGCAAAATAGCCGACAAGCGTTGCAGGTGCCTTGTGAACGTTAGGTGAGAAAACGACGACATCGTCGAGGTAGCAGAGGCATGTAGACCATTTGAAACTCCGAAGTAGGGAGTCCATCATGCGCTCAAATGTTGCTGGCGCGTTACACAACCCAAACGGCATGACTTTAAACTGGTAGAGCCCACCCGGTGTAACAAAGGCGGTCTTCTCCCGATCATTTTCATCGACAGCAATTTGCCAATAGCCCGAACGAAGGTCGATGGAGGAAAAGTACCGTGCGCCATGAAGAGAATCAAGGGCGTCGTCTATTCGCGGCAAAGGACAGACGTCTTTCTTGGTGAATCTTGTTGAGGTTCCGGTAGTCGACGCAGAACCGCCAGGTGTTGTCTTTCTGTTTTTGCAAGAACCACAGGGGACGCCCAAGGACTCGAAGATGGCTCGATGATGTCCTTAGCGAGCATCTTGTCGACTTCTGTTTCAATGACGCGGCGCTTGGTCGCAGAGACACGGTATGGACGTCGATGAATGGGTCTTGCGTCCCCGGTATCGATTTGATGGGTCACCAGAGATGTTTGGTCAAGTTCGGGCGAAGAGAAATCGAAAATGTCGCGTTATGACGCCAACAAAAGGCGTAGCTCCTGGCTTTGAGAAGGGGAAAGGTCCGGGGCAAATCATGTTGCGAACGGGTCATCAAGTGTTGTGCTTGTAGCTGGGCTACCTGAAGGCGGCTGTGGGGCATCAATGGTCAGGGCAACAGGTTCATGTGCGTCTAAAGGTGATATAGTGCCCAGCGTGATACCTTCGAGAAGCAATTGTGCGCAACGTCCAAAGTTCAGCACAGGTATGCATGCGTGGTTCGCAGAAACAGTCACAAGTGAGTGAGGGAGAGCTACACGTAGCGTCAGAAGAGCGTCCAAGGAAGGGGTAATCAGGTAGTCACCGTCAGGTACCGGTGGGTCTGGGGTAAATGAGACGTAAGTCGCTGTGCCTGGGCGCAGGCGAACAAACTGGACCACACATAAACGTGGTGGCGACGCGGTGGTGAGGTCAGGCATAGCAGGAAGCTCTAACTGTAACAGACCAGCAGAACAGTCGATAAGGGCAGAATGCGTGCTCAGAAAGTCGTGGCCGAGGATGAGGTCATGGGGGCACTCGTCCAAAACAGCAAAGAGAACTTGGGTCTTGTAGTCATCGAAGCTCACACGTGCAGCATACATTCCAAAGACAGTAGGAGTACCGCCATCGGCTACACGAACCACAGGCGATGAGGCCGGTGTAAGAACTTTACTGAGACGGCGAGAAAGGTGACCGCTCATGACTGATAATTGGGCACTTGTGTCGATGAGTGCTGAAACAGGCACACCATCTACTTCTACGTCCAAAAGGTTTTGTCGGGTAGCCAGCGTCAACAGACGATTTCCGGGTCGGTAAGTCAATGCAGCATCACCTCCGGGAGCTGCACTGGTCAGTTTTCCGAGGAGGGACGGCGGGGGGAAAGGTGAATGTGAGCGACGGGGCCCTGGTGAACGAGGACGTCGCTGGTTCTGTGGGGACGGCGAGCGGTCGTAACGTGGGGCCGATGTTCGGGTGTTAAGATTCGATGGATCCTCATGGGCATGAAAAGGGGAGGATGGAGTGTTCCTCTTCATGGTAGGGTGCACGAGGAGACGGATGGCCGACGATAGCGACAATAACGAGAAATGTGGCCTATCCCGTTGCAGTTGAAGCATATCGGCCTGTCATCCCGTGTGCGCCACTGGTTCGGATCACGGTATCTGGGATAGGTCGCTTGTGGGTGGTAGTAGGAAACAGGGCTGACCGCGGGACGACTTAGGGCCCATACAGGCTGGATACCTGCGTTCGCCAGCTCTTCACGCACGACGGCCTGGACTAGTGACACTGTCGGGCGGGCCTCCTCGTAAGAACGAGCCTCCGGAGCCCATGGAGATGCTGCCTCGATCTCTCGCCGTACAAGACGCAGGAAGCTTTCGGTACTGGGAGGCGGCTGGGTCTGGACGCCTTCGCACGACGGCGTGGCGGCAGTGTTAGGGAACCGAACAAACTGCTGGGTGACTCGACGGCTCTTCGCTTCTTCGAAGCGTCGGCACTCCGTGATGATGTCGTCAATGGTGGAGCAGTCCTTGTACACTAGCAAGTGAAAGGCGTCATCAGCGATGCCTTTAAGAATGTGGCTGACTTTGTCAGCTGCGGGCATTTGGGCGTCAATTTGCCGGCACAAGGCTAAGACGTGTTGTATGTAGACCATGTACGGCCCCGTCGAGGTTTGTGCACGGCACGAAAAGTTCTTTCTGAGCAGCTCGTTGGCGTGCAATAGGCTTTCCGAAAAGGTATTTCATCTTTTGTTTACATACGTCCAAACTGGTCAGCTCCTCCTCGTGCGTGTCGAACCACACACTGGCCGTTCCTCTGAGGTAGTAGCTGACGTTTGCCAGCATCAGAGTGGGATCCCACCGATTGGTCTTGCTGGCGCGCTCGTAGTCAGCCAGCCACTTTTCCACGTGCACGTTATCAGTCCAGCAGAAGGGGCCAGGGTCTCGGAGATGGGTCACAACGACGTGGCTGGGTTCATTGGGCATAGCGGGGGCTGGATCAACGGGCCTGCCTGTCGACATTATGGATTGCCCAAGAAGACGCCCGCTGCGAAGTTCCGTGGTGTGCTTCAGATATACCCCGCAACTCCACCAAATATGTTACGGGCAGACGACAGAAGGATGTATTTACAATATTTACACAGTCACAGCAATCGGGGTAAGAACAACCAAAGATGGCGAAAGCAGGAACTAAGTAGTCCTTCACTTCTTCGTCCTCTAGGTAAACGGCACATAACAATATATAGAGTCATGCCTTTTGACAAGTTCAATACACTCCAGCCAGTAGCTATACACGTTTCTAAAAGGCTCTTGAATCCCTCGAATATCGTATATACACAACGAAAACCAATGAGAGTTTAGCCCTCCAGCTATGAATTTCCAACTTACCATTAATAAGTGGTGCTTCATCTGACAACCATAATTCGGCGAAATGTCTTACCATTACGCCACACCTTCCCCCGCCCCCCACCCGCCTCTTCTTGTTTTCACGGAATACCTCTTTCCTTTCTGACTCTCCGTATTTCGTCACGGCAGTCTCTTCCCCATCCGCACCCCCCGCCTTCGTCATCGCCTTCTCCTCCTGCTTTGTTTGGATTGGAGGAGAGGGCATGAAAAGAAATACAAGCGCTAAGGAAATCAGTTCCAGCCTTGAAGAAGAGAAGTTCACTTGTCGAAACGTCGGCTCGAGCACACACCCCCCATTTACGGATTGTTTCATCGCAAGCTTCTATTTTTCCTTTCCGGCCCACATATATAAAGGCGTTTATTGAACGCTGGCGATATGCTCGACCGGTTCCTCAGTGAACGGCTCAATTCACGGACTGCGAGCGCGAGCCGCGTCCATGGGCAATGCGCTCTAGAGACGGACAGCGCTGCAAAGGACGCCCTACTATCCTTGCGTGCGTGCGTGCGTACGTGTGTGTGTGTGTGTGTGTGTGTGTGTGTGTGTGTGTGTGTGTGTGTGTGTGTGTGTGTGTGTGTGTGTGTGTGTGTGTGTGTGTGTGTGTGTGTGTGTGTGTGTGTGTGTGTGTGTGTGTGTGTGCGTGTGTGTGTGTGTGTGTGTGTGTTTGTGTGCGCGCGCACGCGTGTCCTTGCGCGTGATCTCCTTGTTTAATGGAACTGGACTGCATGTATTCGGTCTAAAAGTAGGAAGGCGGCGGCCAGGAACAGCAGTGACGTGTGGAAACCGGTCTGCCCCACCTGCAAAGAACATGTCATAGGAAACAATATAATCCACAACTGAAAAAAAAGTTTTGCAGCTTTCGTTATTGCCCGCATGGTCTCTTGGTGGAAATAATTATCCAAGATTTTTAAGCCGTAATTGACTATATAGAATTTGTATTTTCATACAAGATGACGTTTTGTGTGTCACAAAGAAAGCAGGTTGCCTCCATTAACGGTGCAATAAATTTTACACAAGAGGCGCGTTCAGACATCCCACAGAAATATCTCGCAAGCATCCCCGATGTTCTGTTATTCTTCTTTGGTGACGTTAGCGAACTGTTTTAATTTTTAAGTTTTCTCACCCTATTGCGAAAAACAGCGTCTCCCAGTAAGTTTTTCCGTACTGGGAGCACTGGAAACGCGCTGGAAAGCGCTGCCATTTTACTGGGATGCGCAAGCTGGGACACTAGGAGCGCTAGGATCTCACTGGCGGGCGCTGGTACTCTACTGGGAGAAGCTGGCATAGCTGGGAGATCACTGGTCCCAGTGCGAGGCTTACTGGAGTACGTTGCGCGCTGGGACGCTGAGCGCTGGAGCCAGTGCGAAGCACGCTGGAGGCACCACACAGACACGCTGGTCACTGGTAAGCTGGCACTGGGGCCAGTGTTGAACGCGCTTGAAAATTCGCTGGGTGTAATACCCCTGTCACACGTGGCAACTTAAGTGCACTTTGAGCGAGTGCACTTCGTAGCTAGTGTCATTTGCACGCTGTCACATGAGAAAGTTTAGTGTCACTCGCCGCAAAGTGCACTTGCCGGCAAGTGCGTTCCCCAACCTCACTTCGCTGCGGCGGAGTGTGTACCCTCGGTAGCAGTGGCTTGCACAGAAATACGCTATTGCATAAAGCGGTGCTCATAGTATTTTTAAACATTGTTTTCGTTATTAGGAATACTGCTATGTATTAAGACAAGTGCTACTACAACAAAAAACCTCGCTACTCTCGCCTTCGGGCCGCTTCCCGCCACGTCCGCTAGGGGGATGCGGAAGCACATGCCGTGCAATGGCTGCGTGCGTCGCGTTGTTTTACTTCCTTGCAATCTTGCACATGTGTAGGTCAGTCGTTCTGAAGTCATTTGCGATGGCGTGTGCTACTGGTGCTACTTCCACGAAGACAACGTGGTCCGAGGCTGAGACACGGCCTCGGAGACACGGCCAACAAATATATGTTGCGCTACTAATCCACCAATTGCCACTGCCATCATTTCCAAAGTGCACTTCGCTGTCTCGTGTAGGCAGCGCACCACCAAAGTGACACTTCGTGAGCGTAAGTGCACTCGCTAAAAGTGCACTTCAGTTGCCACGTGTGACAGGGGTATAAGTCACGCTGGTAACGTGTTGCGCTGGGCTGCGCGTCAGTACTGCAGCTACAGAATGTTTTAATGCATGGCGTACAGGCATGCTTTGCGACACGCACTTGAAGTATTGACGAAAGACGACACCGAAATCGTGCACCTATGGGCTCCAGCGAAAGAAAACATGTTTATTGCTACCATGTTGAAAGGTTTCGGACGGTCGAGCAGCTGATCAGCCTGCTGGATCGCTACGTACTTACGTCGCGTAGATTATTGGAGCTCGCATATCTTGATGGGAAAATCTATTCTGTCGACACGTTATCACAGAGTATATGAAGCAAGGTTTGGGTTTGGGCTAGTTGGTGATCCATTAATAATACACAGCGCAAAATGAACAAAGGACGAGAAAAGGAACCACAAAGACAAGCGCTGACTTCCAACTGAGGTTTAATGAAAACATACATGCAATATAAGACGGGGCGCTGTGCAGACGGGGCGCTGCCTGAATATTAGGTTGCAAGGGCACAATTTGAAGGTGCAGAAAAGAAACGACGGTTTCCTTGCCCAGCACTGCGCTCAGTGTGGATGCACTCCTGCGTTTGACCAAACCGCGGTCCTGGCTAAACATGGAAATGATCAAACCAGAGGGTGATCATTGAGGCCTCGTTCATTGCCAAGGGCAACTGTGTCAGCAAACCTTCGGTTGCGTTGACCCAGAAGGAACTAGCCTTTTTGGATGCTCAGTACCGGTGCACTCCTTTGTTTGGTATTTGGTCTGCGCGCGTGTCTATCGTGCATTTGTTAGGTTCCGATATGAATCTTTTGTTAGACGTGGTGAAGTTAGTATGCGATTGTCGTGGCACTCACGTGATGCGTTTTGGGAGACTTATATTGCATGTATGTTTTCATTCAACCTCAGTTGGAAGGCAGCGCTTGTCTTTGTGGTTCCTTTTCTCGTCCTTTGTTCATTTTGCGCTGTGTATTAATTATTAACAGAGTATATGTCGACCCGCGTTAGTATTATCAGAACACGGACGCACGTTTCGTGTTCGTCAAGTGGCTGCGATCAGGCATCACAGCTGTTGCTTCCCGGCCGTCACGGACCCCCCAAAATGTTCGCACGCCATGTTGAAAAGACAGATTTCCGAGACTTAAGCGCTTATACAGGCTGTGCAGATAAGCTCGTTGACATCGTGTTTTAATCGCCGATGCAACTGAGTGTACGCGCAGCGTACGAGCCGCGGTATGCCGTCTTAGGTGCTGATACGTGTTCGCTAGTGCACCTCCTTTGCGTACGTTAGTCCATAGCAATATATATAGCGAATGTTCAGCATTGTCTAATTTCGAGATGTGTCGACGTCAAGAAGCCATAGGTTCAGTATATTACCTCCTTGGTAAGCGAGTAGGTGCATGGGTGCCGCGCGCGGACATTAGAAACAGACTGAGTTAGTGAAACTGCACATTGAAACTAGCATCGTCGTTTATTGCAAGTCAAGCTATCAATAAGGTATTTCTCGACGCCCAGCGCGGCCGCAATCAGGAACGTTACGGCCGGTACGTACACGCACAAAAAAAAACAAGTGTCACCTTGCAGTCTGGTGAGCTCACAAAACAAGGGTACATCAAGAAAAATACTAATGATTGAGGTAATTTAAATGCTCTCATTAACAACACTCTGCTGAAAGCAGTTTTGCGATGCTGCAGTAACTGATTTGTGAGCAAGCTCAATAGATGCCTGGCTGACTGTATAAGTGTGCAGAATTATTTCTCGAGAACCGTCTCAGTAGTCGCTGTGCATTATGTGCATAGCACAAATGAGTGATTTTGTGTCAACTGGCACTGTCCATGCGTCACTGTTGGAAGAAGACAGCTGGTGCAGCAGGTTATGTGCCATAATTGCCTTTGACATGCGATTGCAAAGGGTTAACCTAGCTGTAACCGTAATATGTGTCTTGCTCATATTAAATTGCTTGATTCAAAAATGCATTGGTAAGACATGTATTATGCTCTGTTTCCTTCGCATTCTGCATCTTCCATACCTCCTTGAGATATGCCAAGTACCTTTTCTTCAAAACCACACATTTGCTGCAATGGTCATGAAATTATTAGCCTGCCACGAAGGAAGAAAATAACTAGGAGGGAGCATCTCGTGACAATCTTGAGGCCTATGCAGTCAAAACTCGATCCATTGAAAGCTGATTTTATGAAGCCCCCCAATGTAATGAAAGAAATTTCCATTTATCGGCAAATACCCATAAGGTTCAGTGTTGTCAACACGAATTATTGAATCAATTCAGCCACCAAACCCGATTTAACAAAGTTTTTCTTGAAATAATGGAGTAAAAAGGAGGTGATTTCTTTAGAATTTTGACAGAGACAGGTCTTCCTTCAAGCGTGCTTCCATAATCCAGCTTCAAGGCCCTTCCGCTAGGCTGCGTGACATACTTTTTTTAAACAAGCATTTCTTAGAGAACTGCAGGAACTCCTGAGCATTTCTATCTACGTATATATCTATCTATCTAGCCGCCTACGTCTGGGTGCTCTCGTGATGGCCTCCTAAACTTGGGGTAGACCGAAATAATTTGGGAAGGTAAGATGCTTTGACGAATTGGGTCTGGCTGGTCATAACGTGAATATACCGTCGCGTAAGTCGTCAAACCCCTTCCTCCAGACACGTGTGGCACATACATGTATACCACGGGCCATGGTATGTGTGTATGCACCACAGGTGATTGACAGTTTATATCTGCGCAGGAACGGCGAGAGCGGATATGCGTAAGTTTAAAATCGAGAGCGTTAAGAAAAACTGACATTGGCAGCGTTGACCCAACGAGTGCAAAGGATAAATATCAGGGTCTCGGCAGGAATTGAACCCAAGCATTCTGCGTGGCAATCAAGTATTCTACCACAGAGCCACGCCAGGTCTCCGAACTGCTTTGGAAAAAGACCCTATGCTGGCGTAATGTTGGTGAAACGTTGGTTGCGGTTGCAGGGCTGCCTATCTAATATTATAAATGTTATATATGTACTCCCATGATACAGGCATCACGTTGGCTTAACGTGAAATCTTGTGGTGTGCAAGTGCGCTTTTGAAAAGGGCACGTCGCAAACTGCCGAAGAAGACGACGACTCACGAAAGTAGCACGTCTGGGCGTGGCCACATCTACCCAATGAAGAGCCTCCACGAGGATTTGGAAGAAAAGCCAAGGGTGCAGAACGGCAAGGTGGTTGAGACGCAGCTGAGTCGGGACCGAGTGAAGAAGGTGGCCAGGGTGCAGGAGTGGCGGCCGGCAGAGCTCCTGCATCAAGGCCCCTGCAGGCTCCCACCTGGACACAGACCAAGCTTCTTCTCATCGTCTGGCATTGGCCAGGCACGCCCACGTCTCCAGTTCCATGTCCAAGCATCGGACGACCAACGCCGAAAGGTCGGTGACTTCGACTCGCCGACGCTCCCTTCCTTCTACATGAGTGAGCGTCGGTACCACATCTCAGCTTTGCCGTGTGTGTGAGTGCGTCTATGCCTTGCCTCCAAAGCCTCCGCTGCAAGCTCCACGTCCTGCGAATGGTGAAACTGTTTTTTTCTTCTCAACATTTTTCTACGCACTGCTCGTGTCTTTTGACCTTTTACGGTTCCTCTTAGCTTCATTCTTATCTGCGTGCTCTGTCCTTTTGTGCGTTATTCGTTATCTTTCTGTTTTGTTTGAATATATTGAGTGTTGTGGGATTTTGTGGACACAAATGGTTTCGTCTCTCATTTCTTGATGACTTTTACGTCATCTCTCATTACACTAACCTACATGAGAGTGTATTTATTGGAATAATCTTGTGACAATTGTCAATTGACCTGTCATTTATGTTCGTGACACAGTCACATCACGCAATAACCAATTTGGCGTATATCAAGCTAGCGAACTGGACGCAAGTGCACCATGAGCGTGGCATGTAAATCACATTTACATGACGTGCATGTCGTCATGTTACCACCTGCCATGTATGTTCATCATGCAGTCACGTCGCACTATACCCATTTTGGTTAAAGGACCCCTGACAGCAAAAGTATTGTTTGCGACTTTTTTACAGTAATTTGTAGCTTTGCGTCTGGTAATGCCGAAATTGGAATCGCAAATGCTCTAGCGCCTCGTATGATTAATGCTAGCATCGTTAATTCAGAACGATTTTGCTTCAGTTCGAAACACCCGCCTAAATACCATAAAAAACAAGCGCCCCACAGCGGGGCAGCACCTGAGACTACATGCGCTCAAGCTTCGGTGAAACTGAACGCGCTGTTTGCAAATAGGGGGGACCTGCGGGCGGTGAAGAATGAAACGATGTGGGTGCTTTGAGCGTGTCCCCCCTCAGGAAAAAATTACACCATCTCCCGCTAAAGGGAACCATGTGTAGATGTGAAGCAGCGGGCGCTAACGCTTACATTGGCGGCGGCGTTGACGCTGGCGCTCATCGCAGCGTTGCGCAGGAGAGAAAACTGGGGAGGCGCAAAGCAGGCAGTGATGGAGCAGTTTTTCCTACTAGAACATGCCAATCGCTGCTAATGGGCAATGAGAGACAGAAGACTCCGACTGGACACAGAGACCCACACTCCGCTTTTAGTTAACGCGCACGCTGCGAATTTTTATTGTTCAACAACGCACAGGAGAAATCTCCCACCGGCACCACCTTGGAGGTCAAGATCCATTGCTATATATACGGGATGGCCAGTGAACGGTTGTGCAGTGCGAGCAGTCGGTTTTTTCAACCAAGAAACTCGCTAGCAGACGCTGCCTGCGTCGGCGTCGCGAGGCGAGAGAGGGAGGAGCGTAGGAGAGGAGAGAGAAGGGGTGACACGCATGCGCAGTGGGAGTGTGAATGCCGTGGGCAGGGATGCGTAGAGGAGAGAGGGGGGGGAGCATAGGAGAGGAGATAGAGGGGGGGACGCGCATGCGCAGGGGGGAGTTAGACGCCGCGGGGCAGGGATGGAGAGAGGGGGGGAGTGTAAGAGGGGAGAGAGGAAGGGAGGCGCATGCGCAGTGTGGGTGTGGTTGCCGCGGGGAGGGATGCCTAGAGGAGAGAGAGGGGAGTGGAGGTTTTTTATTTTTATTTTTTTTTAACTGTTTGCGCATGCGCAGTAAGGGTGGGCACGCGGCACACCACCACCACCACCACCACCACCACCGGATTAAGCTTCGCCATAAGATGCTTCACATCTAAAAGAAAAGCATTCCTGGCGTAAGCAGCCAAAACCACCTTGAGAGCAGCCAGCCTGACAACAGAGCGAGAGGGGTGACGAAGAATAGTCCTCGCCGGGTGCCAGTCAGGGTATTGTGCGCACCCCTAAAATGTTCCCCGACATCGACAATACTTGCTTGACCTCTGTAACGTCACGAGGGGAGCCTCTGTCTACGTCGAACCACAGAAAATGTCGATTGCACCTGAATACTCGGATGAGCACTGACCTTTACTTTAAAACCAAATTAAAATATCTTACTGGCAATGCTCGTTCCGACAAATCGGTCAGACATGCCCCCCGCATGCAGGAGTCTCAAACAACACAAGCATCTTGAGTTTCCAAATTTGGTGTCGGGGGTCCTTTAAGAAAGGGAAAATAGACAACCATCTGTTTGTCGCACAAAGCCACAAGGAAATCCGTAGGGATTTCTCAGAAAGAAAAGCTTCTGATTTGCCAAAAAATTCGCCGTGGTCCGGGGTATGGAAACTAAGAAGCTTTTTTTTCTTCTGAGAAATCTGTATGGATTTCCTTGTGGCTTCGTGCTACAAACAGGTGGTTGTCTATATTCTCTTTCTTAACCCTTCTGCCACCTTGCGGGCTTCCGCAGAACTCATTTGCACCCATTTTGGTGTATATCAAGCTAGCGAACTGGGCGCAAGTTCACCATGAGCGCGGCATGTAAATCACGTCATACATGACGTGCATGTCGTGATTTTCACGTTACCACCTGCCGTTTCTATTCATCATAGTCACGTCACGCAATACGAATTTTGGTGTATATCAAGCTAACGAAATGGCCACAGGCACGCCATGAATGTGGCATGCAAGTCATGCTGTACATGACATGTCATGATTTTTATATTACCACTTGTCATTTATGTTTGTCATACAGTCACGTCATGGCAATACCGAACTTGTCGTATATCATGCTAGCGAAATGGCCGTGAGTGCACCATGAGCGTGGCATGCCAATCATGTTGTACATGAGATGCACGTTCTGATTTTCATATTAAGGCGAAAGCCTTTAATGTCTCATGCTCACGTCCGTCCGGTGTCCGTCCGTCCGGCGTCCGTCCGTCCGTCCGTCCGTCCGTCCGTCCATCCGTCCGTCCGTCCGGATGTCCGTCCGTCCGTCCGTTTGGATGTCCGTCCGTACGTCCGTCCGTACGTCCGGATGTCCGTCCGTTTGGATGTCCGTCGGTCCGTCCGGATGTCCGTCTGTCCGTCCGGATGTCCGTCCGTCCGTCCGTCTGTCCGTCCGTCCGTCCGGATGTCCGTCTGTTCGTCCGGATGTCCGTCTGTCCGTCCGGATGTCCTGTCTGTCCGTCCGTCCGTCCATCCGGATGTCCGTCCGTCCGTCCGGATGTCCGTCCGTTCGTCTGGATGTCCGTCTGTCCGTCCGGATGTCCGTCCGTCCATGCGGCCGGATGTCCGTCTGTCCGTCCGTCCATCCGGATGTCCGTCCGTCCGTCCGGATGTCCGTCCGGATGTCCGTCCGTCTGTCCGTCCGTCCGTCCGTGCGTCCGGATGTCCGTCTGTCCGTCCGTGCGTCCGGATGTCCGTCTGTCCGTCCGTCCGTCCGGATGGCCGTCCGTCCGTGCGTCCGGATGTCCGTCTGTCCGTCCGTCCATCCGGATGTCCGTCCGTCCGTCCGTCCGGATGTCCGTCCGTCCGTCCCTCCGTCCGTCCGTTTGGATGTCCGTCCGTCCGGATGTCCGTCTGTCCGTCCGGATGTCCGTGCGTCCGTGCGTCCGGATGTCCGTCTGTCCGTCTGTCCATCCGGATGTCCGTCCGTCCGGATGTCCGTCTGTCCGTCCGTCCGTCCGTCCGTCCGTCCGTCGGTCTTTCCGTCCGTCTTTCCGTCAGTGGAATGGCCACACGCTTTCTGCGAACACACTTTGGAATGTACAAAGTGTCCAATTTTTTACCACCTGTCATGTATGTTGGTCACGCAGAAATGTGTCCTCATGCCAGTTTTTGGATATATCAAGTTAAGGAAACGGCCGCAGGAGTACGACTGCCATGGCGTGTAAACCATTCCGTTAATGACAAGTTAGTCATGATTTTCATGATATGACCAGTCATTTATGTTCGTCATACAGTCATGTTATGCCATACCAATTTCGGTATAAGTCCCATTAACGATACAGTCTGGAGACAACAAAGTCGTAGGCGGCTAGATAGATAGATAGATAGATAGATAGATAGATAGATAGATAGATAGATAGATAGATAGATAGATAGATAGATAGATAGATAGATAGATAGATAGATAGATAGATAGATAGATAGATAGATAGATAGATAGATAGATAGATAGATAGATAGATAGATAGATAGATAGATAGATAGATAGATAGATACGCTGAAAGTCGCCGAAGTTCGCTAAATAATGCTTCGCATTTAATAGCATGAAAATTGCAACATAAGCTACATAGAAATCAGACATCGTGGCTCGTTCCATTATATAAAAATAAATACAAAAGACACATAAATGCAATTTTACATAATATATTCATACACGCATATATTCATACACACATCTATGCATATATACATACATACATCTGTATACATATGGGTTTGGTAGATAAAGTGAGAAATAAATATGAGGAAGCTAGCCTGTAATTTATTGGAAACATAATATTTACACTAATCCGATTCACGAGTAGATCCTTGATGTGATGTTTGAACTGCTTTATTGAGGTTAAAATATAATTGTTTACTTAAACGATTTAGCAGCAGTGGTGTGCGATATGTAATTACGGCTCTGCCATACGCAATCCTGGTAGCACGAACGTGAATTCGTTGTCTACAGAGTGAGTATTTCGGTGCGCTTTCGTGTGCTGTCATAGTGTGAAGTTTGTTTTTATAAATGTAAAGTAATAGCTTGTATTCATACATCTGCCTTGCTTTGAGTAAGCCGTGTTTTATAGAGGACTGCTATACATCTCCCTTGGGTCACCATAATAATATTCAAATAGACGGAGCACTTCTTTTTCTGTAAAACTTCCAGTTTGTTTAAATTCTTCTAACTCATAGTGCCCCGTATAAGCATGCTTTAAATCAATCATGAATAAAAAAGAGCCTAGTATATCTTCTTTTTCAATCAAACCGGTATAAGGCGATTTAGTTCAAAAAGGCACCCAACAGCCTTGCCTAATTCGGATGTGAGACTATCGACATAGGTATTCCAGGACAAATTTTCTTGGAAAGGAGCAACACATAATTATTTAGTTCATGAAACCTTATGTGGATGTATGTATGAAATTTTTGGAAACTATCTGGCTGCCAGAAATGTAGCAGTAGTCTATGGCCACTGCGTGCATCTGTGCAATGTTACCCATGCATAATTAGGCTACGATATTAAGTGTTGTACACAAGCCCACAGAAACAGGAAGCACATTTTGCAATAGTAGAGCATTGGACAAGCTTAGTGCTCAGCAAAACATCCAATCTGTTGTATATTTTGTTTTTTTTATTTATTTATGACATACCCCCAGTGCCTCATGGCATTACAGTGGGAGGGGAGGGGGGAGCAAAGAAAAATTCAAGGAATACAGTGTGGTAGCAAGCTCTAGCAGCATCTAGGAAACATGCATAAATACATATACAAGAACATCATTAATACAACACTGAAGTGCACCATAGTGATCCATTAAAGCATACTTGTGCAAACAATAATAAACAATACAAAAATTACAAGTACACAAGCATACAGCAGTGATCACTAGCAGTAACATGAGTGAACAGTAAAGTAACTCTGATACAGGAAGAATTATTTGACCAGCGCAAAGAATGTCAGACGATATAATTGCAACAGACTGGTCTAATCGATTCCAATAATGTATTGTTCTAAGAAAAAAAGACGTGCTAAATGAGTGTGTTTTGCAGGGAAATTCCAAAACGTTATTCCCGTGGTCAACTCTGCGGGAATATAGTGGTTAGGTGCTTTTATGTCAAAATGCCTGTCAGTGCCAGCTTTTCGAGTGAAAGATGTTATGAAAAAACTTCTAGCGAAGTCTGCGTCTTCGAACAATCTAATGTATCCCTTTGCAATATTTCTTTCATGCACGTATGACTGAACTTTCTGTCATAACGTCCACAAATAAATCGAATGGCCAAGTTCTGCACCCTTTGAAGTTTTTCTTCTGTGTCGCGCGCTGTTGAGGAGTCCCAAACGACACACGCATAGTCAAGAACGGAATGCGCACACGTTTTATAAAGCAATTCTTTAGTTGACATATTAAAGTTCTTCGCGTTATGATTAAGGAACCAAAGTGCTTTCGCGGCCTTGCCTCTTATATAGTCAACGTGTCGCTGCCAGTTTAAGTTAGACAAAAAATAAACTCCTAAGTATTTGTATTCCCTAACCTTACTTATAATGACATTAATTGTGTACAAGGTTCGAGACTGCCACTTTTTTACAAGTAAACTCCATGTAAACTGTCTTGTTCAAGTTCAACTGCATGTGCCATCGTGTATACCAATCGCTGATTTTGGCCAAGTCTGTGTGAATTAAAACTTTGTCCCGCAATACCCTAATTTTCTTATACAAAACACAGTCTGAAAACAACCGTATGTGAGATTATATGCCTTCAGCTATGTCATTGACAGATATCAGAAATAAAAGTGGTCCTAATACCGACCCTTGGAGGCACCGATGTTACCTGCGATGCGCTCGACCGGACACCATTAACAATTACAAACTGCTGGCGTAATGTCGAATAATCAACGACCCATGAGATTACCTGATAATTATTGCCATACATAGTCATCTTTTCTAGAAGTAAACGGTATTAGACAGTATTGCCACGCGCTATTCTTATTTTCACTTTTGTTGTATTCGGTTTTCACCCACAAAGACCGTCACCAAAGCTCAACTCAAACCGCGCCTTATTGTTCTACAACCTTCGCGATTATTGTAGATCGTTTTGTTAAGATTGCGCGCAAGACGCGACCACTCGAGATTATTCCAGAGCGTGCGCGATGACCAGCGATAAAGCTAGAATGTTCGACGCGTGATGCATAAAAGCGGGCGCGCTCCAACGATGTTCAGATTATCGACGGCCGACGCTCTGTTCGCCGCTTTCAGTGCCAGTGTGCATTGCTGTAGCCTGACTTTCAGTTTCTTGGCCACAAGTTCGGCCTAATAAAGAGTTCCTTTCTTTTAACGCCGACTGTTGCCTTCGTCGACTTCACGACCACGTGACATCTGGTGGAGGTGCTTCCTGGTCCATGTACCGAACGCCCCCCTCCAGCCGTGAGCCAAGCCCACATCGGGAAGAAGACATCGGCGCCAACCTCGATCAGCGAGCTAGCCGCAGGCAGCGAGGGCTACCTCCAGAGCACGGGCCTCTACCCGATCAGGTTCGGAAGACCAAGGCTACGACCGCTACTGCAGAGACCATGACCACCCCTGTGCCGCCTGCATCAATCGTGCTCCAGCAACCCAGGGAACCACCAACTTTCCGTGGCTCATCGCGGGAAGACCCGGAAACTTGGCTGGAAATATACGAACGTGTCGCCGCCTTCAACCACTGGAATGCCGAAGACAAGCTTCGCCATGCCTACTTCTACCTGGAAGACGCGGCACGGACCTGGTTCGAGAATCGGGAATCCTCACTCCAAACCTGGGACCTCTTCCGCAGCGCGTTCCTGGACACGTTCACGAGCGTCATCCGAAAGGAAAGGGCGGCGTCATTGCTCGAGACCCGGGTGCAGCTACCCAATGAAAACGTCAACATCTTCACGGAAGAGATGACGCGACTTTTCCGCCAGGCCGACGCTGACATGCCCGAAGACAAAAAGTCCGCCTGCTTATGCGGGGTGTGAAACAAGAACTCTTCGCAGGACTTGTCCGCAACCCGCCCAAGACGGTCGCCGAATTCGTCACCGAGGCAACGACAATTGAAAAGGCGCTTGAATTGCGTACCAGCCAGTACAACCGCCGCATTCCTTCGACGACCTACGGGGAGGTTCAAGCGCTGCATGCCGATGACCTGCGCGACACCATCAGAGCGATCGTTCGGGAGGAGCTACGCAAATTGTTGCCATCCCATCAGCCTCAAGTGGAGCCGATCGCCGACGCCGTGCGCCAGGAAATCCATCAATATCTGGGAGCACACGAACCAGCGCAGCCGGAGCCACAAGCGATGAGCTATGCTGCTGCAGCGCATCGTAACGCTCCCCCTCCGCGCCCACGCGAAGGCGCCGCACCGCCGCAGTTCCGACGACAGACACCACCGCCACCGACGACACTATACCGCCCACCTGTTGGCCAGCGTTACACCCCGAGGAAGACCGACGTTTGGCGCGCCCCCCGACCACCGCCCACTCTGCTACCATTGCGGAGAAGCTGGTCACACATACCGCCGCTGCCAGTACCGACAGATGGGCCTACGCGGTTTCGCCGTCGACGCGCCTCGTCCACAGCGGGGTGAACGACCGCAAGACATCGCCGACTACCTCGCAGGAGCTCAGTGGACCCCCCCGACGACCTTCCCGCTCACCGTCGCCCGGCCGCTACATGTCACCGCACCGCCGGCAGTACACTGGCCCTAACCGGGGCCGGTCACAAAGCCCTTACCCGGAAAACTAAGGGCAGCAACCGATGGAGGTGCGGTTGCTGTACGTCGAACTACCGAAGATCCTCCGCCGACGCCGACGACGACGACGCGACGAAACCTGCTGAACACGACGCGAAGCAGACAGAGCACTGCCGACGAAACCTCGCGGACCGAGCTAGACCTGACGACTCAACATGATGGAAGCAGCGCAACAAATCGACGCAGCCGTGATCCGACGCCGCGAGCTAACCGCAACGCAAGGCGACGGACTAGCGACCTCGACGCTCTCATCGACGGTCACAACGTCACCGCTCTCGTCGACACTGGTGCCGACTATTCCGTCGTCAGTGGGCCATTCGCCGCCAAGCTGAAGAAAGTAAAGACCGCTTGGAGTGGACCCCAAATCCGGACAGCTGGAGGTCACCTGATAACGCCAATCGGAGTCTGTACAGCAAGAGTCACTATCAATAATCGGACTTACCCTACGAGCTTTGTAATCCTGCAACAGTGCTCCAGGGATGTGATACTTGGGATGGACTTCCTAAGTCAACATGGCGCCGTGATCGACCTGAGGTCTGAATCAATAACCCTAACCTCAGAAAACGCACTGCCGGCCCACACGACGCCAGCGACCCATGCTTTAAATCTGACAGAAGAGCAGGTCACCGTTCCGCCTTTCTCCAGCGTCATCATTTCCGTCGGCACCGAAGAACCCGCAGACTTCGAAGGCGTCATCGAGGGTGATCAGCACCTGCTCCTGAACCGCCAGATTTGCGTCGCAAGAGGCATCGCCGAGTTGCGTGATGGCAAAGCAAAGGTACTGCTGACAAACTTCAGCCACGAATATAGGCACCTTAACATTGGTACGACGGTCGCCTACATCGAGAAGTTCGTGGACGCCAGCAATGCTTTCGCCCTATCCGATGCTGCCGAACCTCCTTCGACGAATCGAGGTCCCGGAATAGATTTCGACGTCAACCCAAGTCTCCCGAAGCACAAGCAAGACCAGCTCAAAAGTCTGCTCTTTCAATTCAAGGACTGCTTCTCGTCGTTGTCAAGAATTCGACAGACCCCAATCGCGAAACACCGCATCATAACAGAGGAAAATGCGAGACCACTCCGCCAGAGCCCGTACCGAGTTTCAACGCGAGAACGCGAGGCCGTAAAGCAACAAGTCGACGAAATGCTACGCGACGACATCATCCAGCCTTCCAAGAGTCCTTGGGCGTCACCCGTGGTGTTAGTGAAGAAGAAGGACGGAACCCTGCGTTTCTGCGTCGATTATCGCCGCCTCAACAAGATCACGACGAAGGACGTGTATCCTCTCCCACGTATAGACGACGCCCTGGATCGACTCCACAGCGCGCAGTACTTTTCGTCGATGGACCTCAAGACCGGCTATTGGCAAATAGAGGTCGACGAGAGAGACCGAGAGAAGACTGCCTTTATCACACCAGACGGCCTCTTCGAGTTCAAGGTCATGCCCTTCGGTCTTTGCTCGGCACCTGCGACGTTCCAACGTGTTATGGACTCTGTACTCGCCGGCTTAAAGTGGCAGACCTGCCTTGTGTACTTGGACGACGTCGTTGTATTTTCATCAAACTTCGACGAACATCTCCGGCGCCTTCAGGCTGTTCATCAAGCAATCAAGGCCTCCGGACTCACCCTCAAGCCAGAAAAGTGCCACTTCGCATACGAGGAACTTCTGTTCTTGGGCCACGTCATCAACAAGTCTGGAGTTCGCCCCGACCCACGGAAAACAGCTGCCATCGCTGCCTTCCCGCCGCCCACCGACAAGAAAGCCGTACGCCGATTTCTCGGCTTGTGCGCCTATTATCAACGCTTCGTCAAGAGATTTTCGCGCATCGCCGAGCCACTAACTCAGCTCACGAAAAACGACGTGGAATTCAAGTGGGGAGCGCCGCAAGTTGAAGCATTTCAAGAATTGAAACGACGCCTGCAGACGCCTCCAATACTTGCGCATTTCGACGAACACGCCGACACGGAAATCCACACCGACGCAAGCAGCGTAGGACTCGGCGCCGTTCTTGTCCAGAGAACTGCCGGCGTGGAAAGGGTTCTCAGTTATGCTAGCCGGTCGCTATCCAAGGCAGAAGCCAACTATTCCACAACAGAAAAGGAGTGCCTTGCCATCATCTGGGCAACGTCAAAGTTTCGCCCCTACCTCTACGGCAGGCCCTTCAAAGTTGTGAGCGACCACCACGCCTTGTGTTGGCTAGCTAACCTGAAGGACCCTTCAGGTCGTCTCGCAAGATGGAGTCTGAGACTTCAAGAATTCGACGTTACCGTCGTTTACAAGTCCGGACGAAAACACTCTGACGCCGACTGCTTGTCTCGCGCCCCCCGTTGACCCGCCGCCGCAGGATGACCAGGAGGACGACTTCTTCTTGGGAACCATAAGTGCCGATGATTTCGCCGAACGACAGCGAGCCGACCTGGAACTCAGAGGCCTCGTGGAGTACCTCGAAGGCAAGACCGCCATTGCTCCAAAGGCATTCAAACGAGGACTCGCGTCGTTTTTCTTGCGAGACGGCGTTCTCATAAAGAAGAATTTCTCGCCACTTCGAGCAAACTACCTTCTCGTCGTGCCTTCAGCACTGCGACCAGAAATCCTGCAGGCTCTACACGAAGACCCGACGGCTGGACACCTCGGACTTTCCCGCACGCTCGCCAGAGTACAGGAAAAGTACTACTGGCCGCGCCTTGCCACCGACGTCGCCCGCTACGTAAAATCGTGCCGAGACTGTCAGCGACGGAAGACACCGCCCACAAGACCAGCAGGCTTCCTTCAGCCGATCCAGCCTCCTCGGCGACCGTTCCAGCAGATCGGGATGGACCTCCTGGGGCCGTTCCCGACGTCGAATTCCGGAAACAAATGGATCGTCGTAGCTACTGACTACCTCACCCGCTACGCCGAAACAAAAGCCCTGCCCAAAGGCAGTGCCGCCGAGGTAGCCAAGTTCTTCGTTGAGGACATCGTCCTTCGACACGGCGCCCCAGAGGTTCTCATCACCGACAGAGGTACGGCGTTTACGGCTGACCTAACCCAGGCGATCTTGGCATACAGCCACACAAGCCACCGCCGGACCACCGCGTACCACCCACAGACCAACGGCCTGACCGAGCGTCTAAATAAGACCATCGCCGACATGCTGGCCATGTACGTCGACGTCGAGCACAAGACGTGGGATGTCATCCTTCCCTATGTGACCTTCGCGTACAACACGGCCCTGCAAGAAACGACACCGATGGGGCCATCAAGTTGGTCTATGGAAGCAGGCCCAACAACGACGCTCGACGCGATGTTACCAAACGTCACCGAGGAAGAAAAAGTCGACGTGACCGCCTACCTACAGCGCGCCGAAGACACGACAGCTCGCCCGCCTGCGGATCAAGAATCAGCAGACGACTGACAGCCGCCGCTACAATCTTCGACGACGCTTCGTGGAATACCAGCCCGGCGACCGCGTTTGGGTGTGGACGCCGATACGCCGACGTGGACTTAGTGAAAAACTTCTTCGGCGATACTTCGGGCCGTACAAGGTGCTTCGACGTCTCGGTGCTCTGGACTACGAGGTCGTCCCGGACGGCATAACGAACTCTCAACGGCGCCGTGCGCGACCCGAAGTCGTCCATGTCGTGCGCCTCAAGCCGTATTACGCGCGTTAGCAAACCTGAGGACTGCACTTGCTTAATTATTTTACTTTCTTTCTTTTGTTGCATGCATTTTCCCCCGTGTTCTGTTTTAAGCATCGGGACGATGCCTTTTCAGAGGGGGGGCATTGCCACGCGCTATTCTTATTTTCACTTTTGTTGTATTCGGTTTTCACCCACAAAGACCGTCACCAAAGCTCAACTCAAACCGCGCCTTATTGTTCTACAACCTTCGCGATTATTGTAGATCGTTTTGTTAAGATTGCGCGCAAGACGCGACCACTCGAGATTATTCCAGAGCGTGCGCGATGACCAGCGATAAGGCTAGAATGTTCGACGCGTGATGCATAAAAGCGGGCGCGCTCCAACGATGTTCAGATTATCGACGGCCGACGCTCTGTTCGCCGCTTTCAGTGCCAGTGTGCATTGCTGTAGCCTGACTTTCAGTTTCTTGGCCACAAGTTCGGCCTAATAAAGAGTTCCTTTCTTTTAACGCCGACTGTTGCCTTCGTCGACGTCACGACCACGTGACAGTATCAAAGGCCTTCTTGAAGTCTAAGAAAATACATCAGCTTGTTTTACTTTTGTCTAATGCGTGTTCTATGTCTTGCACGAATTCGGTAAGTTGAGTAGTGCAAGGAAAACCCCCCTCGAAACCTATGTTGCTGCGGCATCAGTTGTGAATACTTATTCCTGTGTTCAACAACCGAGATATATATTATGTGTTCGAGAATTTTACATGCCACACTAGTCAGCGATATTGGTCGGTAATTAGCGACGTCGCTCCATGGGCCACACTTGTGTACTGGGGCAATCGTTGCTTTTTTCCAGTCTAAGGGAAGGCTTGCATCAAGAAGCGATATATCAAATAGTAGTACCTTTAACAACTGTGCTAGTGTTCGTGCACAAAGCTTAAAAAACTCGTTAGTCGAACCATCTAGACTGCATCCTTTCGAGCTATCTAATCTTCGTAAGGACACTTGCTTGCCGCGCGTTCTGATATTAGTATCCTCCATGCCATCGGTTGTTATTTGTTCTAACTGGTGACCACCGTCTCCAGGTGCTATCAGTGGCGCAAAAACATAACTGAAATAAAGATTGAGGCATTCAGCTTTATCAGTGTCGTCATGGAAGACGTCATCACGAGAAATAAGGGTTGGTATCAACGCACTGTCTTTACCGTTTCTTTACACGTGTTTCCAGAACTCTTTTGGTTTATCTTTGAGACGGGATTGCAAAGATTCAGTGTTACCATTCTTTGCTTTAAGGGTGCATGTGTTAACTTCAAGTGTTACATTTTTCGGTCTTGTCTTCTTAATATCGGTCGGGTTATCACGAAAATCACGGTTACATCTCAACCATTTTTGTGTAAGTCTGCGAAGTTCTTTTGTGAACCACGGCTTACTCTTCGCTTGCCTAGCCCTTCAGTGCCACATGTAACGAACGCATCCCTTCAGTAAATCATTTTGTTTTTCCACAATTCATTGATGCTATGTTGTTCCGCAAGGGTCTCAACGACAACAAAGTGATTATCCAGAGATTCGTTATTTTTTGACACAGTAATGTGTCACAAGTTCAGTGCACTCGTTCTGAGATATAGCAAGCATGCTAAACAATGACACATTTGTGAATGCCTTGCTCACAGGAGCCCAGGTTTGGGCGATGCCATTCGTACATGCAAAGCTTCAGATATTTTACAGTTGGCAGGTATGAGCTTTCTCATTTTCAACAATGAGAAATGTTTGCAAACACAGAGATATCTTTTCACGCAACATGCTGAGCTATCAGTCTGAAGCCATGCGAAAGTGTCAGCACAACACGTGCTTTAGAGAACACCTTATTACTCATAAC
The DNA here is from genome assembly GCA_030522465.1 of Rhipicephalus appendiculatus. NCBI lineage: Eukaryota > Metazoa > Arthropoda > Arachnida > Ixodida > Ixodidae > Rhipicephalus > Rhipicephalus appendiculatus. The sequence continues at coordinate 159,262 of JALIZH010031717.1, forward strand.
TGGGGATCCGTGTTTTTGGATAAATCTGAAAAAATCCGATAAACACTCGCTGGTAAACTTTTTGACAATGCAGATTCATCCAATAAACTTCGATCTTAATAGGGCATTTTCAACGTTCAAAGAGCATTTTCATAGCTCAGAATCATCACCCAAGGAGCGCACCTCCATCATCACAGCGGCAGCCACCTCATAAAGTACGCTTGTATTGCAACAACTTTAAGGTTGTAATACGAACAAACGTAGGTGTTTTGTATTCATACCTATATATATGTGCGTATGTGCGTTCAAACCTTCCAGACATCTAAAATACACCTATGTGTTTGCACCTTTTCGTGTGCTCAGATATTTCGTCTAAGATTTCCGAGTACTGAGAGTAATACTAAGAATAGGTCGTTTATGTTTTTTCAAGAGGATGAGGGAGGCTGGGAGAAAAGGCTGAGAAGCAGGGTGACTAGCTCCTGCTCCCCCCCCCCCCCCAAATTAACACTTTGGCGAGTTTACAGCATACGGACATCAACAGCCTTATTACCAGGGTAAATAAACAGGAAGTGAGAAAAAAGTGAAAAAGATGGAAGAAACATGATTATCAGCAACAATACAAGGCATTTTCCTTGGAAATAACATTATTAAGAACCCATTGCGGCAACATATAATGCAAAATTGAAGACCGAATTTCGGAGAATTGGAGTTTTGCGAAAAATAAACACTGGTAAACGCCAGATTTTCTCCAAAAAAATAAACTCCGAAAAACACCCTTCGAATCTCAAGAAAAATAAAATTCGAAAACACTGAGCCCTACCCATAACTCAACTCTGTCTTATTCCACCAATTAATCAAATATCTGCTGCTTCAGGGCATTCTTTAGTCCCTTTGAATCATGTTAGGCATGGGGCACAAAAAGGCGTTTCGTATGTTTTTTAAGTTCTATGTAAACACAACTTTTCAGTATGTCCGTTGGTCTAAGAACTTTTGGTGGGGCCTTTGCTGACAAAAAGCATGGCTTGATGTGCTGAGGAAAGCGACGGTTGTCCCAAAAAAAGCACCTCTAGGCACAGCAGCAAGCAAACACGGCCTGCTTCCAACAACACATGGACCACTTCCTCTATACGAAAGAAGCCTTGTGATGTCTCAACAAATGTGCTATCGCTTTTAGTTGGCCTTTTGGAGAGTGTGCTGTGGTACACCTGGCTTCTTAAAAATCAGCCTGTCATAGCAGTGAAAATCACTGAAACTGACGCCTGCACCACTAAGAGCTCGCATTTCAGAGCAATTTAAAGTAGCATGCTTGTTTAGCCCAAGCAATGTTGCACCATCGTCTTCAACTGCGTTCTTGATACGTGGGTGCACAAGAAAGCCTTCACAAACTGCCCTGTCCTCTTCTGAGATTCCTGAAGCGGTGATGAAGTGCTCTAGCTGTTGTGTCATGACCACCCACTCAACAATTTGATGGGGCAAGCCATGGACAGCAGTGATAGTTTCACGAGTCTCCCGTTCCCGCACTCAAATGAAAAGTCTGAATGTGCCCACAGTGGCCCCAAGTGCTGAACATTGTCCGCCAGGTGATGAAGTTGGTGAACATTGAAAGTGGCTGCTGTCACACCGTTAAAGTGACTCACAGCGTGCAGCAAATGTTGACAGAAGGCGCTCTGAAAAGTAGAAAATACAGTCATCAGACTTGCGAATTTTTCATATATAAAATCTTGAAACTGCAGCCACATGTGGTGGTTAGCTCATATTCCGAATGAGTGTTTGTTGGCACCACATCAGTAAGTATTGACACAAATGCTTTCTGAAAGGACAGTTCTTGCAAGATATTATAAGGATGCCTATATTCATGCAGTACTTTATCTGTACAGTGATCTGCTGAGCTGATATTTCTTCTGCAAGCAGAATGTGGACAGCCTCCGACAGCTTTGCCAGGTGGCGCCAGTGTTCTTGGGGAATTAGATCATCCGAGGCATGGCAGGGCATAGAAAAGAAGCCAGTGCTTCCATTGTGAAGCCTTTCCAATGAACCCTGTCATCAATGCGGCGTGGCAAGCGCGTGATTCAGTGTGGAGGTTGAATGCTCAACAGACCGGCTATTTACTTCTCTCACAGATGATGGGCTGCCTGCATACATAAAATGACACAATTATTTTTGTGGAACGTTCAAATAAAAAACATGTCTATTCTATTCTGTAGATGTAAACCGCGATTACCTCATCCACGATACATTCATTCTTATTGTAATGTATAGTTCAAGCACTCGGGTTTCTGTAAATGACAAGAAGAATCTTCGCGTTCACTATGCTGGCCCTACCTTGACGATATCACCAGTTCCAGTCATTTGTATAGAGGCATGCATGATGCTATTGCTGGCCTATTATTGTGTTTGTTGGTATCAATTATATGAAACATCGTAGCATATCTGCACGAGAGCAGCACTCCCTTAGAAATATACGGCAGATATTAGTGATGGCAGCCAGCAGTGCTACACATGTGCCGTTTATTCAGTGCTAAAACCATCAGACATATTACTGTAGGGGTTGTTGCTCATCTCGTTCATTTATTGCATGCCACATATTATTCCTTGCGATTACTGCTAAAGCAGACTGGTTTACTAATCAACTTTTTTCTTTCATAAATAAAATATATTCTTCAGTTTTCCCTCGCCTTACTCATTTGTTTTTTGCATGTCTTGATGTCCTGCTAAACATTGTTGCTGTTTTGTTTTTTATCATATAACTGCTTTCTATTGCATGTTTATTACAGCTTTTAATAACCTGCAACATTCTGCTATGAGTGGACTACCCATTGAGCTTGTCTCGTACCAAAATTTTACTTCACAGAACAGACTTCTATGGTTGTTCGCTATAATTTATGTCTTGCTAAAAAATTACAGGTATATGAAGGATGAAACAAAATAAAAAATGTAAATACCGACATAAAATCTTTCTGAACAGCTAGTAGTGCTGAACAAGACCTCGATAATCTGCCTTGTCACCCCCAGCAGAACACAGTGCATGTATTCTGCACTGATTCCCTTGACAAGGTTGAAACCTAAAAGATTATATCAAACATACACATTAAGTGATCAGTACTGCTGATAATGATGCTCCTACCAAAAGCCATCTGACATGCATCACAGGCCTTGAGGTGATATGCCAGGCGTCGTACATATTATTGGTTATACATCCCTATAGCTGGTGCTATCATAGATGTTGTCACGTAGCCACATTGTTCGCGGCAATATAAAAGAAGGAAGAGCTCATGTGTTTCTTTGCTCCGCTAACTTTTGCAATAGTGATACGTTTATGGTAGGGTAACACGCACTGCATTATGAACCAACTAACCTCATTCATCGCATTACTAACTTTTGCAATACTTAACATATTTATATACTTTATTTGATAGGATACCTTAAAGGGGTGGTGCCACCAAATTTGTGGCCAGCGCGTTCATTGCTGCTAGCGTTTCTTGTAGCTCTAGGAAGCACGATACACGCACCAAGATTCACGTATTCTCCCTAAATAATTTAATATCACCTCATTTATGTGGACAACGTTCGATTTCGGTTTCTGGGCGCCGAGTTGGTCGGTGATGTAGAAGTGTAGTAGGCTTGGTCACGTGACCACACAAGGCTGTGACGCACGTCGTGCCGGGTATCGAGTGCTCTCGCACACTCGTGCCCCACAAGCACCAGCAAATCAAACGCGCCGACAGGTGCGATGGCTAGGAACCGATGCTTTTGCCGGTACGTACGTTGCGGAGTTGGCGGAGGCCCGGAGGTCACTCACGTCACTACAGATCTGGTGTGACGTCACTACAACTTTCGTTGTCCTTCCTATAGAGCTACGTCAGTTTTGATGCGCTAGCGATGGGCATCGATCGGGAGAATGAGCATTTAGGTACACTTTGGAAGTGAATTAAAATACATTCTAAACGTTTGCTATGCCCGAGCCTTCGTGTGGAGTGTCCTTGCACACAGAGGAAACCCACAACAGGCTTGTTATAGCCTCAAAATTTGATGGCACCACCCCCTTTAAGGGGTGTTGTAGTATTTTACCATAGCTGCAGCCCTTTATAATGCTGCAATGCTGTGTGTCGTCTCTTTTGCATGTGTCCTTGTGCATTTTTGTGCTATTCCACAATGCATTTGTTCCAACTAGCTCGGCTTTCCTTACTCGTGAAGCTTTTGTTATTGTCCCATAGTGATGATGCACATACAAACTGGGAATACATATCAATTGTGTACAATACTATCTTTAGTGGTGACGGTGCTAAGGATAAGAATTTTAGTATATGTATTATGCTGTAACAAGGTTATGTAGTAAATGCAAGTTTTCCAGGATAGATTATTGGCAATGTAAACCTCCAAGTTTTGGTATAATGCTATACATGCTAATTAAACATTCATTATGGAAGAAAAGTTGTGCCAGTGCAGACAAAAAAGAACTAGATCATCATGGAAGAAAAGGTGTGCCAATGCAGACGAAAAAGAACTAGACGAGAAATTCCAGTTCTTTTCACTTCTATCTGTGTACGCATGTCCTACCATTTTCACCAATGTATCCTTACAAACTCTGAACCTTGTGTTGCTCTGAAGCAATGTTCTTAGGCATATAGGTGATCATACCAGTGTGGGATATCCTAGTAGACCTACATGTTCCGTGCAGACATGCGTTATACCTTAACAGACCAACATGATCCGTGCAGGACACCAGGCTCAACTCGAGCTAAACATTGATAAGTATTATTAGTAGTTAGAAGCAGAACAAATGATATCAGAAAGGCTCCAGTCGAATTAATAATAGTATGGTCTGTGTTCACAAAACTTAGTTATGAAGAAGCAGTGCATGGTTCACTCTGTGAAATGCTTTGTAACATGCTTTGGAAAGAAACCTAAACTGGCATGCAGGCACTTAGTGAAAAGGATGACGTGACTCATAAGAAACTTAACGATATATGTGCTGCAAAATTGTGAAGTAATTCAAAAATGTACCTACGGGGAATTGTAGCTAAACAAAACATTCCATGTGCTGATTTTAATTCCTAAAGCACCAATATTGAATTTTAAAAAACTGATTAGTGTGTGTTCCACGACACTGGAAATTTTTATATCAGTGCGAGTCCGAAAAGCAATTCATTTGGACTTGAAGTCATAGTACCTTGCGATAATATCAAGGGGGCGTGGAACCGGCACGATCATGGTGGTGCCCTTCACGTGTATCATTCTTCTGATGCAGGCTATCAGCGACAGCTCTGCGCAAGTGCAGCGTGGAAACAGCAAGGCATTCACTTCATGCTCTAAAGCTGCGGTGACACCAGTCTTCGCAGAAAACCTCGGAGCAACAAGCGGATTTCGACTACGGGACCTGCCAGGCTGCCACTTCTAACCACTGTGTGATACCGCTCTACGAACCCTGGGAGGACAGTCGTCTTGTGTACAGGGTACAAAAGGACACCAACTTCAGTGCAGCGTCGAGGCGTGGAACCGGCACGATCATAGTGGTGCCCTTCACGTGTATCATTCTTCTGATGCAGGTTAGTGAGCGCACAAATGAATCTTGTGTATTCTATGCGTTTGTAAAGCCGGTTCCACCCCATGCTACAATTGCTGCTGCAAAGTCTTGTACTGTACAATGTCGCGTGCGGCGACGTTTTGTATTGCTTCGTAGATATGCCTTTTACTTTCTGTTGTTACTGCTGTGTGGTGACGTGGAGTTGAATCCTGGGCCCATTACCGAAGAAAAGCTAAAGTTACTTCTAGAAGGCCAGGCAGTTATAAAAGCAAAGCTGGATGCCATGGAAACGGCACATACAGTCGCTGTGGATGACATAAAAACTCGAATTGAATCGTTGGAACAAGGATTAGTGGAACTACCCAGTTTAAAAGCCTCTATTAAAGAGGCATCGCAAAAGATTACGGCTTTCAAAGGAACTGTCACGGAATGCAGAAAGAAATGCGAGAACACAGAAAACATGGTAAAAAAGCTAGTCAGTAAAGTTGACGACTTGGAGAACCGGAAGTAGGCGGTGTAATCTGATATTTTACGGAATCCCAGATAGTGAAAGTAAAGAGTTGCCCACCGCTTCTGAAAAGAATGTTCAAGATGTCATTCATCGACTGGGGTTGACTGACGTTAAAATCGAAAGAGCGCACAGACTTGGCAAGTATCGTACTGGCAAGGCACGCCCGCTCATCGCAAACTTCGCTTCTTTTAAAGATAAACAGCTGATCTTGGTCAAAAGTTTAGAGGAACCGCGATCAGCATCTCTGAAGATTTTTCGGAAGCGGTGCGCAGAAAAAGGTCGCTACTGTGGGAATTTGGAAAGATTCGCCGCGCTAACGGCGCACGTGTGACAATGAAATACGATGCCCTTTTTGTGAATGACCAAAGATATATCTATGATGAAGCGGCTGGGCAAGTTGTCGAAAGCTCGTGACGTGCTGTGAATGGGATTTCAGGCATTAGTTTCTTGGTGGTGAATTGCCGCAGCATAAAAAATAAAACAGATGAATTTCACAGCCTCGTTTGCATGACAAAACCGACTGTAGTCCTTGGCACTGAATCGTGGCTTGATTATGACGTCTCAGACGGCGAAGTTTTTCCTAGTGGGTACACGTGCTTCAGAAAAGATAGGAATAGTCATGGAGGAGGATCTTTTATACTAGTTGATAGCAATATCTCTTGTTCTAGGCTTGATATTGGTGGCGCTTCGTGTGAGGATGTGTGGTGTCACATAAGACTGCGCAATGGCATGGCAATAACAATCTGCTCATTTTACAGGCCTCCCAAAGCTCAATCGATGTCATGCTTGAATTCGCGAAAACAATTGACAGTCGAAGCAGACTACTTGGTAATAGGAGGGGATTTTAATTTTCCCACACTCAATTGGGGACAGCAAGGCGATCAAACTTCTCAGCTTTCGGGGCCATCAAAAGAAATGATGAATATAGTAAAAACATTTCATCTAACACAAATGGTGACTCAGCCAACAAGAAAAAGTAACATTTTAGATTTATTCCTAACAAATCGGCCCGAATGGGTGACCTCGATATCAGTATTGCCCGGTCTAAGTGACCATGATGTGATAGAGTGCCATATGAGCATAACTTATGTTAGAGAAAAGTTTAACGCCAAGCGGACGATGTACAATTACGAGCAAACCAATATTACAGCTATAGGTTCTGCAATACAGGAATATTTAACAGTGTTTCAATTGCTTTCAGAAACTTCCAGTGTGAATCATTTATGGGCATCGTTTGAAACAAAAATTTTGGAGCTAAGGGACAAGTATGTACCGTCATGGGTTCAGACGGCTCGGCGTTCTCGAAGCAAGCCCTGGTTCAATGCAACACTACGTTCTCTTGTAAATAAAAGGCAAAGAATATATGCTAACTTCAAGAAAAAAGACACTTGTTCATTGGAAGAAAGACTGCGTGCTATTACCAAGGAATTACAAAAGAAATCGATGGAAGCAAAGCAGATCTTCTTTCAGTCTTTCAACACGCGGTTGCAAATCAACTCGAAGGAATTCTGGAAGTATGTCAAACGTAACGGGAAGGATAACGGTCTCTATACCACCACTTGAGCAAGGCGATGAAATAATAGAGGATAGCCTAAATAAAGCCAATTCTTTTAATAACTTCTTCGTCTCCGTTTTTTCCTCAAAAGTGTCGTATGAGCTACCACCTCACCCTAGCAATGTGAACATACAAGATATGGAAGACATAGTGATTGATGAAGGTGGAATTAGAGCACTGCTGGAACGGTTAGAGCCTTCCAAAGCAGCCGGCCCTGATGAATTGTCATGCGGCCTCCTGAAGTTGTGCGCGCAGTTTATCGCTCCATATCTAAAAGTGCTGTATTCGAAATCACTATTCACACGCTCCCTTCCAAATGAGTGGAAACAGGCTTGTGTCGTGCCCATTCATAAATCGGGGCCGCGGCAACATGTATGTAATTATAGACCCATATCACTAACAAGCATATCATGTAACACCCTGGAACACATTTTATACACTAGCATTATGGCGCACATTAACACTAATTCCCTGATTAACCCTACACAACATGGTTTTAGACATGGTGTATCGTGTGTCACGCAGTTAACTGAATTTGTTCACGATGTGTGCGAGGTGCTAGATCGAGGAAAGTGTGTAGATTCCGTGTTTATTGACTTCAAGAAAGCCTTTCATGTTGTGGATCATCATCTATTAGTTTACAAACTGCATTGTTTCAACATTAATCCCCAAGTGATCGCCTGGATAAAGGAGTACCTCACACGGCGATCAAAATACGTAGTAATAAATGGAGCGAGCTCGGATGTCATTGAAGTAACCTCCGGCGTCCCTGAGGGGTCGGTACTTGGTCCTTTGTTATTTTTAATTTTGATCAATGATGTGTCTTCAAATGTTTTGTCAACGATGAGATTATTCGCTGACAATTGTGTTGTGTACCGCGAAATAACCTGTTCAGATGATGCTAAACATTTGCAGAATGATTTAGAAACAATTTATGCATGGTGCAAGAAATGGAACATGCAACTAAACACGCAAAAAACGGTTTACATGCATTTCACAAGAAGAAAAACGGTACAGAGCACGGAATATTACATCAGCCAATCTCGTTTGGATAGCGTTCAAGAATTCAAATATTTAGGAATTTATCTAACACGGACCATGTCTTGGCACAATCACGTTGATCACATCACGGGGAAAGCTTGCAAAATTTTGGGCTTTTTGCGACGGAATACCAAGCTCTTTCCTAAAGAAGCTCGTGATCTGTTGTACAAAACATATGTACGGTCTATCCTGGAGTATGGTTGTACGGTTTCGGACCCTCCAACAGACATTGACAGGGACAAACTTGAGAAAGTGCAAAATCTTGGAGCCCGATATGTTTTGAATAACTACAGTAGACAGCTTAGCATGACCGCTGCAAAACACACATTGGGATGGGAGTCGCTTCGCGAAAGAAGAAAAAAATTGAGACTTAAGTTTTTTCACAACATATATAACTCTAAAACTGGCATAGACCGCGATAACTACATTCTGCGACCTCATTATATATCCAGCCGTATGGACCATGCGCATAAAGTGCGCGAACACAAGTGCCGCACTGAACTACTCAGAACTTCATTTTTCCCCCTAACCATCCGTGACTGGAATCGCCTACCATCAGCTGTTGTGCATATTGCTGATAACGCCAGCTTCGCTGCCGCGCTTTGAGTTTGTATGTTTGCTTGTTGCCTTGACATGAAATACTGTAGTATGCCATGCTCAAACATTTCTTGTATTCTGCTTTCATGTTTGTATTATATGTATATACCCCCCCACTGTAATGCCACCAGGCGCTGTGGGTAGTATGAATAAATAAAAAAAAATAAAAACCTGCGACTTCCTAACGCCCTCCCTCTGGCTTCCACAAGGACAACTGATATCACCTACTGAGGCACTCTTTTACAATGAGTGCAACAAAAAAAATGTCGTCGAAAGACGGTAGCCTTGTGCCGGCCGTACTCCCATGTTTTGCCTTGCCTCAGACAGCGCCTACTCTACGTTGAATTTGGCGCCTACTCTACCTTGAATAAAAGAACACACGGCCGGATACTTACATATTAATGTTGGGCCTCAGGTCTGCGTAGTATTTGCTTTTTGATCGAATATGTTCCCAAGTGTGAAAGCAAATACCAGTCCAAGATGGCTGGGCGTTCAGAAATTAGGTAAGCTTTGGCCCTGTAGCTAGCTGAATCGGATCACGGACAGACAGATAGACAGACAGACAGACAGACCAAAATTTTTGCGTTTAAGTATCCCAAGAAAGACTATCGTCTTTAAGAGAAGTTACTCTGTACCAATATGTTCGTCTGCACTTACCGTTAAGGCTGATCAAAGCCGATGGCCCCTTTATGTCATTCACTGTAATTTGTGTAGCCTATGCGATGTGCATGTCTCTTACGACTTTGCTATGTGTCCTTGCCTCTGCTGGTGGACCATTGTAGCGCATGCCACCTAAAAATGAAGAAATGTGAAACTTTATTTCGCACTTTTGCAAAGCCACTGTACAAAGCAAAATATATTTAGTGACAACCACAGCATTCAGAACTAGTCCTGCTTACAAAATGAGATTGCCTTCATTTTGTCGCCTGCATGGAAGTGCAAACATTTATGAAAGTCGCCATTGCCACTTGCCCCTTGTTGTTTCAGAAAGTACAAGTGCAAATTTCAAGAGTTGCTACATATTGCAGCGTGCCTTTAATGACTATATGAAGCCGCAGCATTTTAAAACTTATCTGCACAAATGCAGGCCTGTGAAAACAAAAATCATAACTCTCTGACAAGGACTCTTATCATCGGCTTGAATTCCTTTCTTGCGGAGCTGTTCACAACACCATGGCAGAAAATCAAAATTTCTTTACCATGACACGCAAATCAACTGAACCATTTTAGTGGCACACCTACTGGCAAATTATTTATACTCCCATAAAAATGTGGTATTTACTGTAGACATAAAAACAACAGAGGAGAATCCCTGCATGAGCTAACAATAAAATGTGTTAATACCAGGATGACCATCTCTAGGCATAAATTCTTATCCTCATTGCATGATGTGCTCAAAATAAATTGATGAGCCAAATTAACACAGTATGCCCAATTTTTCTTTTCATGCATGTTACTGATGTGTAAGCAACCACTTATGCACTTAGGGGGAGATTTGCTGCAATTTAAAGGAATTCTTTTTGCAGCATGGTCCCCACAATCAAAATACTTGGACTTATGCTTGATAAGCCAGAAGAATTTCTTTTCTATAGTCGGATACAACTTTAGAAGTCTGCGGCATTTTCTCCTTAAAGACGAGAGGGCACACAACGCTGAACAAATGGGCGTGGAATCCAAACTGTATAGTTTAAAATGCAGCGCAAAAAGACGATACACAAGATCAAGGAGGACACAGGACAAACTATGAAGTTCAACCAACTCGCCCAGTTTTCTACGCTGTTGCAATCCAGACTGATGTCACGAGCCAGACAGCCGGCGTGCCCTCCTTCTGAGAACACTGCCAAGTGTATAACTGGGAATATTTCTTTAAGTCTCTGAGGTGATTGCCACGGTTGTCATCTGGGTGGAGCTCTTCAGACTTCTTAAAGGCGCACTGACATGAAATTTCAATATCGCGATGTGCCCTTAATTCGATTGCTCAGTATGCATAGGTCTTCTTGGCGAAATTTGAATGGCGTCCGTTGAGTGGAAGTTATTTTATTTGGACGGCAAACAGCGTACGAAAGCTCAACGGGAAACTGAGTGTCCTGCGACATCGACGCTAGTGCTACGTGTTCAGTGTGATACATTCCACACATACCATCCTGAGTGACGACGCGCTAGTAGCTATGACGTCTACGATCTGAATGTTCTTATCGTGGCGCCTACCGGCGCCGATGCTTGGACATGCTCTCACTCTTCTTGTCTGGTCTTCGTCGCACCGCTTTCAATGATTTCATGAAATTACAAGACGCAAACCACTAAAAAAAGAGAGGTGAAAGAAAAGAGCATGATTCGACGTGTGCTCGTCAGTCAGCATGTCAGGGAACCGTTGTGAGCTGCAGTCGTCTGGTTGGAAGCGCGGAAAAAGCGCAATGAGTGTGTCGTTTCATTACACGTAAGATACACGCCAACACGACCATAAGCTGTCAAAAGGGAGTAGCGCATAGATAAATATCGTCGCTAACAAGTTAACACGCAGGTATCGTTAATAGTAAATTTTAGTTCGTCCGTAGACTTCTTAGCGCTCGCGTAATACCGGGTTAGTGCCGCCGTAACCCTTGAAAGGCCGGATAGGTGGAGCCATGTGAAGGAGCAAAGAAGAACCTGACAAGCACAGATTTGTTATTGTAGAAACCTAACATATTCTATTTCTCCAATGGTGTGCATTCCCGATACTGGTATTCCATAGACTCTTTTGCGTATACCGGAATTGCTGTGCACGCCGAAACTCCCCAATATAACTAATTGAGACACACAAGCCAGCATGGCCGAAGCATGTGTCCCCGGGCACCTCCTCGTTGCTGCTTGGAACAGCATACATTTTGGAATAGCTGTCCGCTGAAGGGTCGATCGAAGCACAAATTGTTCGCGGCGTCGCGAATCGCGGCGATTCCAAGCTGCGTACTGTCATATCAACACTAGTCGACACTTCTTACGGCAACGACGGCAATGCTGGTGACCAGGCATGACTGAACGTGTGCGCCTAGCAGACGAAATTTTAGCGGAGTAGCTGAGCCTCACGTCACTCCCTTTCTGTGGATCAGCTGGGGAGCGATCTGTAGGTGACGGCGAGGCAGCGCTACCACCGCTAAAAATGGCGGGCTTGCCGGTCGTTTTGATTCATGCTAGATACCGGTGATATAAATCAATCAAAACGGATAGTTATTTGTCCCTCAGTTGCATTTTGGGGCGCGAATCGCTACTGGGGGGGTTGATAACTACTCGTGGATGCAAAAATCTTGACGTGAGTAAATTTGATGTCAGTGCTCCTTTAAGTATATACATACCACTCTATGTATATACTTTTGCAGCGACTGACAAGCTTGTCAGGCACACGAAAAGAATGACATGCAGGAGAACGGACTTTTGGGCTAGTTGGTTTGTTACGTTCAATGAGCGCTTAAAAAACCAGGACCAAGGAAAAGGACAGGACGTGCGCACGTCCTGTCCTCCTCCTCGGTCCCTTTCTTTTAAGCGCTATGGCTTCATTTAACCTACATACAGCTGCGTGACCAAGTATCTTTAGGAGATTGTGAGAAATCTTGTGAAAGTATGGAAGCACAGTTCCTTTACATGTTCTGTCGGCATACAGGCATGACAGTAAAAGATTACAAAAATTGTGAAATACTAAAGCCAGAAAACTTCAGAATTGGGTTGCATGCTCCCCAGCATGACAAGATGAGATCAGCAGGCAGCGGCTGACAAAAAGTAGCCTATCCTAAAGCTCAAATTTCCAGTGCGATTCGCAGTTTTGTTCCCCAGGTTATCAGTCACTTGTACCAATGTTTTTTCCTGCAACTGTATGTGTCCTCATTGGTGTTCTCATTGTGTTCCCACAGTTAGTCTATAAAGCAAATTTTCCGCCATGGCAGCTTGTGCATCGATTGGATATTCAGATTTAAACATGAGCAGCCTGGGTGTGAGGAACCTGATTAATAAAATGAGCGAAACGTGTTCATAAAATGCTAGCATTTCATAGGGTACATAAATGTACTTTATGACAAAAAAACTTGTATTACTCGTGATGTATGCTATCGATGTATTGATAGTTACCACCGTTTTGTAGGTCTTCATTCAAGCCACAGGTTATTGCTGTTGGCGTATCTGACTTGAAACGAGCATCCACTACATTGCTGTTGAAAATTTTTAATTGTAGACACCTCTGAAACACAATAGCCATACTACTGAAACATTTATAAAAATAATGAGTAAATGTACATGCATATCTTACCGTCTCTGTGTGTTGCCACCGTAAGGCACCGGGGGCAGCCATGAAAGCCGTTGAACTGCACCATATTGAGAACAGCAGCACGTGCTGGTGCATCCACAGCACAGCACAGGATAAATGCTCGTGAATAGTGTACCTGTGATTGTGTCTTCCAGGTAATTGGTTCCAGATTACCCGCCTGGACAAAACACCTTTCAGGAAGTGCTACATATTTGGGTGCGCATTTCCAAACCAAAGTGTTATTAAAATTAAATTTTGCGTCCGTGTGGCAAGTGGTAGTTCGTTCACTAGAACCTGGAGAAGGCACACTGAAGTCTTGGACGACTTGAACACTGGACTGCCATCCGTATTGATTGTTAAAGTCAAGTCGTCATCTGTCAAGTTTTCATCTTAAGAGAGCTCATGAAAACAGGCAGCACTTGTTATGTCTGTAACTGCATCTTGACGTCGCTCACTTCTCTTCAACAACCCTTCCTCCAGACTTTCTCCTGTCCAGTCAATAAGGTGTTTAAGCTGGCTTCTTATATCCAGGGTGGCAAAAAATGACCCCTTTTCATGCACTTTGGAGACATTTTCTTTAGTGCGGCAGTCAGTGCATATCGCATCACCACTGTCCACAGTCAACAAAGCCTGACAATTATGACAAGTGTACCAGTATGTAACTAAGTCATTTTTTTCTGTTGCTCACAGTTTCTAAAAACTGCTTAAAAGTGTGCTTGCTCCTTGGAAATATGTCAACACCAGCAATGTTATTTACAAGCGTAGCCAGGTCGCCTAATGCTGTCCATGTCAAGCCATGGGAGATTGCAAACGACATGGCCATGGCACCAGCCCCTGCCTTTGATGTGCCGAGGTTAGGGTGCTTTTCCGAGCTTAATTTGCCAAATGCTGTGGCCAGTATCTCGTCTTCGCTGTAGTGCGGTGGCGACCTGCCGTCGCCAGACGCCATGGAGTGTAGGTGACGAGTGTAGGTGACGGTTCACGCGGCACATGGTCGCTCGAGCACTGGTTAGTGCTGGAACATGGTGCATCATCCCCGCACGTAGACGACCCTGCTTCATCAAGAGCAGGCGATGGTTCACGTGGCACATGGTCGCTAGAGCGCTGGCTAGCGCTGGAGGATGGTGTGTCATCCGCGCACGTCTCCGACGCTGCTTCGTCAAGGCTCTCGCGCAGGCCTTGCGCATTTTTTCTTCGGCGTCTATAAAACGTCGTTTTTGGCACGCCGAATTCTTTGCTGTGGTGCGAGTACTCTTTGCGCGATTTTTTTGTTCGAATCGTCGCCATCGGTGAGGCTATGCTAGCAAACACGTTAACTGTGCTGCTACAAAAACGTCTAAGCCTTTACCGAGACTACACGCACGTCGACATCGGCGAGGATAGGCTAGCAAACACGTAGTGTGCTGCTACAGAAACCGCTAAGTCTTTGCCGAGAGTAAACGCACTAAGCAACTGAATGAACCTTTCAGTTGCAGCTTGAAGGCATAGTCGCAAATTGGAAATGACGAAGTTCACGGCTGCACGCGAGTACAAGCAAGGAGGCGTTCGCACATCTGTATTGCGATTTCACGACAGCACAGCCTGGAGCGCTTACGAAAATAGAATTAAGATTTTTTAGTTGCGTGTACATGAAATGTGGATAATTTATTTTCAGGAAGAAATACATAAATATAACGTGACTAAACGACTGCATCGCGCTCGTGTGGTTGAAAAAAAATTGGTAGATCCGAAGTACCATGGGAATCGATGTTATGCGAACCATGCGGAAGCAAGGTGACTAGGTTGTAATTTTTTATTGAGCGAAACGTTTCGAAACGACGTTAAAGATATGTACAAATGTACGCACAGACATCTGTTGAACAGCCGCATATCTTTCATATAACCAATTGTTCACAGTTGCGTATTGATGCCAGCAGAAACATGGGTATTACCTAAACCAGAAGCGGTAAGCTCATATGTAGCACTTGTGCTTGCGAGGATGTAGCCCTGGATAGTGCTTCGTGGACAAAATATACACTGGATTGCGCTTACATATACATTTGACGTTAACCCGACAAGACGCCTGCCTCATAGGAACACATATGTAATGTTTATAAAATTAGATAGCCAGCACTGCAACCACAATTGTGAGACGTCACCAACGTTACGCCTGCATAGGGTAGGGTCTTTTTCCAAGGCAGTTCCGAGACCTGGCGTGGCTCTGTGGTAGAATACTTGATTGCCACGCAGATTGCTGGGGTTAGATTCCTGCTGGGACCCTGATATTTATTATTTCCATTTTTCGGGTCAACGCTGCCGACGTCAGTTTTTCTTAACGCTCTGGCATTTAAATTACTACTGTCTGTCATCGCCCTTCCTGGGTAGATATAAATTGTCAAACACCTGTGGCGCATACCCGCATACCACGGCCCGTGGTATACGGGATGTGCCACACGCGCATGCAGGAGAGGGTTTGATTATGTATACGACAGGATTTTCACGTTATGTCATGACCAGCCAGACATATTCGTCAATACCTCTTACCCTCCCATACAATAAGGAGGCGATCATGAGAGCACCCGGACGTAGGCGGCTAGATAGTAGATAGATAGAAACGCAAAAGTGCTTACAGTACGCAAATAAATGCGTCGCATTTAATACACCACATATACCACCTCCCACATAATCATAATACCTGGGGTTTTACATCCCAAAAAACCGCCTTATGATTATGAGAGACGCCGTAGCGGAGGGCTCCAGAAAGGTGGACCACCTGGGGTTCTTTAACGTGCGCCCAAATCTGAGCACCCGGGCCTATAGCATTTTCGCCTCCATTGAAAATGCGGTCGCCGTGGCCAGGATTCGATCCCGCGACCTTCGGGTCAGCAGTCAAGTACCACCTCCTACAGAACAATTGTGAAATGGACGGATCGCGTGAAGCATTGGCATACAGACTTGAAGGACACCGCAATTACCTCGACGACTGAAAATAGCGCTAGAAAAACGGGGACACAAGAAGAGGACACACGACACAGGCGCTAATTTCCAACAGAATGTTTAATTCCAACGCACGCTCGCCTATATCACCAGAAGAATAACATCACATGACATGTATGATGCGCACAAAAATTAATTTCTTAGAAAATACAATTCCTTATCACTGAGCATGACCGAGGGAGTGCTGACGCACTTGGACCCCAGTGATGAGATAGCCTCAGCCTCAATAATCTCTCTAGTAAGCTTGTCAAACATTCTCTTGATAACTGTGCATGCATTGAATATCGGTGCGCAGCCGCAGGATTTACAATGAATGGCCAGCCAACTCCCCCTGGCCGTTTTTCACGTTATTACAATGTTCTCTTAATCTACCATTAAGGCAACGGCCCGTCTGTCCAATATACTCTTTACCACAAGAAAGCGGGATACGATAAACAACGCCAATGGTACAGGGAACAAAAGCAGTTCGATGGTTCTTATTACAACCTTTGGGTTTTCCGTTGCGGTCATGAAGGCCACAAAGGCTGGCCAACTTCTTGGGAGCCGAAAAGACAACCCTAACTTCAGAGCGCTTAGCTAATTTCTTTAGGTTGTGCGATATCTTGTGATGGTATGGTATGACGACTAGGTGCTTCGGTTTCTCGGCATCATGACGCGCTGTACATCCTGGGTTGCGAAGCGTACGAAGCAAGCCTTCTGCAACTGAAGTTTGAACGTGCAGAGGATAACCTGCTTTCGACAATCGGTCTGACTGATTATGAAAACTATTGGCGATTTCGTGCTAACAAGATTTGCTTAATGCATGACGAAAACAATGACTGATGATGCCTCTTTTCACTAGTTTGGAATGAGCTGATTGGTATGGAAGGACAGATTTGTTCTTGCGTGGTTGGTATGCCCAACAAATGCGGTTAGGATGAAAGGTGAAGAGGACATCGAGGAATTTTATGGCATTGCTCTCAGGCAGTTCGTGTTAAGAGTCAAGGGCTTAACACACTCAGAAAATTGTGAAATTATTTGTGCCAAACCTGCCTCGTCCGCTACCGTGTCGTTAGTTAGCAAAACAAGATAGTCATCGACATACCGGAACACTTTTTTGATGTTCAAATTATCAAGATGTAGGTTGATCGATCTGTCAATTCTACTTAAAAATATGTCGCTTAAAATGAGCGCTATGCATGACCCGGTACAGATTCCGTCCTTTTGAAAAAAGGCTTGTCATCCCATGAAATGTAGGTCGTCTTGAGGTAAAATGATAAAAGTTCGAAAAACCGATTGACAGGAACACCACACTCGGTTTGAAATCTGACAGAGCCAAACAAATCTATGCACTCTTCAACCGCAGGAAGCAACTGTTCAAGGGGAATAGAATAATACAAATCAGTCACGTCGACTGAAAAACCATAAACATGCTCATCGACACAAGTTTTCACAAAATCTATGACTTGATCAGAACTTTTTACAATGAAAGGATCATCAACGTCAAGCCGGTTCAACTGTTCCTGCAAAAATGTAGCAATCGATTTTTGCCATGCATCACATTCTGAAACAATAACCCTAAAAGGCATATTGCTCTTGTGAGTCTTTGCATTAAAAAACACTTTTAGAAAGTCATGCTTACTATTTGTGATGCCACCGACAACGCGTGAGAGGTTAAGGTCTTTGCTCAGCTTTTTTGCTTCCGATTTAACTTTAGCAATGCGGACGTCCTCGCGAGAGGAGAAAACAGAGCTTACGGCAGTGTGAGCTTTAGATCCAAACAGTCCCAGAGTCAGGATGGCGAAGCCTCCTTCCTTATCAGCGGGAAGGACGGTCAAAGAGTGCTCCTTGAGAAAGGCCTCACCTCTCCTGAGAGGAATTTTGATCCAGCTGGTCTGTAGCGCGAAACGGTGTCGACGCCTTCTTAAATGGAGTGTGGTTGCTCTTGTTCGGGTACATAGCGCGAAACTTGTCGCACCATGGCTGGAAGTTCCGGTGGAGACGTCTTTGGTTCTACCACAAACTTGGGCCCGAGGCTCAAAGTACGGAGGATATCGGGAGGCACGGTGATCTGTTCAGGCACGTGTACTGTCGGCTTTGGATCGGTTTCTTTTTTGGCGACGCCTGTGCGTAGCACCGGCAATTGTAGAGCCCAGAGGAAATCCGTGCTTTGGTCGGCGATGCGCTGAAATTGTCGAACCTGCCGCTTGGCCACTGTATCTTCGAGACGATCAAAAAGAAGGGCGGACAAGTATTGTTTATGTAGGCGTGCTTCTCTATACCATTCTGTCTTCAAGATTTTGCACACCCTAACCCCATGACCAACTGAGGGTGCAACGTTACCGAAAAAGCGCTTGACTTCCTGAGGCATTATCCTGTGGCGAATGCAAAAAGCAAGGGATCCAGCTTGACAGGATGCATGAGCGATGTAGGCGACTGTGGCACATGGGTTTGAAAAGGAACATAAAGAATAGCCCGTTGTGCGAGAAATAAAGTTCAGCACTGTCGAAATTTGGGCTTGTAGGTACATTGCGACGACTGAAAATAGCGCTAGAAAAACGGGGACACAAGAAGAGGGCACACGACACAGGCGCTAACTTCCAACATATTGTTTAATTCCAACGCACGCTCGCCTATATCACCAGAAGAATAACATCACATGACATGTATGATGCGCACAAAAAAAATTGCTACATTTGCTACATTGCTACAAAAGATTGCTACATTTTTGCAGGAACAGTTGAACCGGCTTGACCTTGATGATCCTTTCATTGTAAAAAGTTCTGATCAAGTCCTAGATTTTGTGAAAACTCGTGTCGATGAGCATGTTTATGGTTTTTCAGTCGACGTGACTGATTTGTATTATTCTATTCCACATGATCAGATGCTTCCTGCGGTTGAAGAGTGCATAGATTTGTTTGGCTCTGTTAGATTTCAAACCGAGTGTGGTGTTCCTGTCAATCGGTTTTTAGAACTTTTATCATTTTACCTCAAGACGACCTACATTTCATGGAATGACAAGCCTTTTATTCAAAAGGACGGAATCTGTATCGGGTCATCCATAGCGCCCACTTTAAGCGACATATTTTTAAGTAGAATTGACAGATCGATTACCTACATCTTGATAATTTGAACATCAAAAAAGTGTTCCGGTATGTCGATGACTATCTTGTTTTGCTAACTAACGACAAGGTAGCGAACGAGGCAGGTTTGGCACAAATAATTTCACAATTTTCTGAGTGTTTTAAACCCCTGATTCTTACACACGAACTGCCTGAGAGCAATGCCATAAAATTCCTCGGTGTCCTCTTCACCTTTCATCCTAACCGCATTTGTTGGGCATACCAACCACGCAAGAACAAACCTGTCCTTCCATACCAATCAGCTCATTCCAAACTAGTGAAAAGAGGCATCATCAGTCATTGTTTTCGTCATGCATTAAGCAAATCTTGTGAGCACGAAATCGCCAATAGTTTTCATAATCAGTCAGACCGATTGTCGAAAGCAGGTTATCCTCTGCACGTTCCAAACTTCAGTTGCAGAAGGCTTGCTTCGTACGCTTCGCAACCCAGGATGTACAACGCGTCATGATGCCGAGAAACCGAAGCACCTAGTCGTCATACCATACCATCACAAGATATCGCACAACCTAAAGAAATTAGCTAAGCGCTCTGAAGTTAGGGTTGTCTTTTCGGCTCCCAAAAAGTTGGCCAGCCTTTGTGGCCTTCATGACCGCAACGGAAAACCCAAAGGTTCTAATAAGAAGCATCGAACTGCTTTTGTTCCCTGTACCATTGGCGTTGTTTATCGTATCCCGCTTTCTTGTGGTAAAGAGTATATTGGACAGACGCCGTTGCCTTAATGATAGATTAAGAGAACATTCTTGATAGATTTTTAACTGCGCTAAACAGACAAGGACACAGAAAGAGTGGGGACATTACATGCACTACTGAGGTGCTTCAGCGAGGCCCAACATTTTGCCAGGAGCCAGTGCTCGCTCCTGCTGAAAAACTCGCTCAAGCTAGGCACATTTCCCGCAGAGTGCCGGATGGCGTCCGTCTGCGATGTACACAAGAAAGTGTTCAAGTCATCAGTTCTGATCCAAGCAGGCCAGGCAACTCAAAGGACCTAAAAGCTGTGGTTGACCACTTGACATCGTCCAACTTGTGCCTTTTGGAATCCGACAAGGAGGGCTCATTCGTGGTGCTACCAGAGGATGCATATGTGGACAAGGCTAGTACTGCGCTGCAAAAGAACTTTGTTCCGGCCCCAGACAAGTGCAGCAAGGTAAAAATCAAAGCTTTAGCACTCCTACAGGACCTAAATCTCAGCGGTTTACGTGCTAAAGCCATAGAGTAACATACAAATTACAAGAGTGGTCACTCGGGCCAAAAGCGGCGGAGCCGCAGCTTCATGTCGGCCGTGAGAGGGCGACACATCACTCTATAACTTCAAGGGAACGCGCGTATTTGTTATCTACTTCAGTACCTTTTCTAGTTGCAATATGCGTCTACTTGTCGCAATGCGGCTCTGAATTTATCTTTATCGCCTGCGATTGGACGGTTCGATATCGTCGGGCAGGATCGGACATGAATCGGGTATCGGGTGCGAGAGTAGTGCAGAATGGCGTCGACGCGACGGCAACGTTGTCACGCTCCGTGTTCATGAGCGTTTAATGCAATGAAGTACGGACAGCTGCAGGATGACGCGATAAAAGATGTGCGATAACGTGCTACGTGGTCTTGAATTGTTACGTGTGCCTCTCAGCTTGGCGGCTGCTATTGGTAAGAACGCCGTCATTAATTTGCAAAGTGCGTATTGTATTCGTCATGTTAAGCTAACATTTGTCGCTTGTGCTGTTCGGCGCAGAGAGCTTTCTTGCGCTCCTCACTTCGCGCATGTTTGCGAGAAAATCGTTTCTTGGCGCGAGTAAGTGAGTCGCCGCTTGCGTCGTCAGGTTTTTTTTTTCTTTTTGTGCCGGTACACGTAGTTCGAATTCAATGCGTGAAATTGTGTGAAGAGTGCAGTTAGGCTTAACATCGTTATTTAATTGTGGCGCTAGCATTTTTCTTGAAGCTCTTGTTACGAGCGCACTTAGAGAGAATTTGTGAATCGAGAAAAATGTTTGTTAGCTGAGGCTACGATTTAATCTTCTGAATAAACACGACTGCCTCGGTAACGCATGCATGGCGCCAAATATTGCTTTGTTTTAGCTGCGGAATCTACTCGTGACTGTTTTTCGCGAAAAGGTGATGTGAAGTGCGTCGGAGAAAATTTGGGCTAAAGCGGGAGAGAAGACATAGCCAACATCCTTTTTTTTCGTTCTTTTTTTTTATTTTTTCAGATCATGCCGTCCGGATTTAAATACTACGGCAACTACTGTCGCGCTGCGTCGTTAACTGTATGCGTACGTGCGCGTGTACTGCAGTTTTACTGTTGTGTGGGGCCTTTCATAATGTCGCCTACTTGTTTATTGTTTCTGTAAAATTTAAACTCAAGATATGGCAGCTGTATTGCCATATCTTGCAGTGCAATGAACCCACGTCTTCGTGCGCGCATGTAAGTGTGCATGTGCTTACCAAGAATGGCTTGAAAATAAAAGTTTTCGTCTCTTCCAAGAGTTCTTACGTTTTATTTAAAATGTCTGCATAAACACACAGTGGCATCGTGTGCTTGCCGCTCTGGCGGTACAGCTTACACGAAGCTAATCAATGCATGCAAACAACGCGTGAAAAAAAAAAAACGCAATTAAAGCATAGCCTCTGAGACGAGCACATCTACAGAAGTGGTCTCGGAGGCCGTGTAATTTTTGTGATCTCTAGAACATGGCTTTCGAGACCACCGTTTCTACGGTCCCCATCATCTCCGAGGCTGCAAAGGTTCCCCCGACCCGTTTGGAGCGCTGCGAACCGAAATTCAGCCGCTGGGGTCTATGGGAGTGTCCTCTCTTAACTTTTTCTGTTACTCTATGCTAAAGCTAAGGGCGCTACGGGCTCAACACTTGAGCTCTTTTTCTGAGTTAAAACGCATAAGCCTGGCCTGCCTTTGCGCTCAATCGTTTCAGAAAGGGAAACGCGGCAATATGAAATTGCAGGGTACCTTCAGGAACACCTGTCGAGTCTCAAGCTTGATGATCCGTTCCTAGTACCCAATTCTGATGCAGTGGTGTTGTTCCTACAGGATTGTAACCCAGAAGGATGCAAAGCATTCAGCATTGACGTTGAGGATTTGTTTTATGCTATCCCGCAACGAGAACTAATGATATCTGTAAAGGAGTGCATTACAGATATTAATGATGAGCAACTGCGCATGTAGTGTCCCCACTCTTTCTGTGTCCTTGTCTGTTTAGCGCAGTTAAAAATCTATCAAGAATGAACATCAACCAACTAGCCCAACTTGGTGCTCTCCTGCATTAAGAGAACATTGTAATAACGTGAAAAACGGCCAGGGGAGTTGGCTGGCCATTCATTGTAAATACTGCGGCTGCGCACCGATATTCAATGCATGCACAGTTATCAAGAGAATGTTTGACAAGCTTACTAGAGAGATTATTGAGGCTGAGGCTATCTCATCACTGGGGTCCAAGTGCGTCAGCACTCCCTCACTCATGCTCAGTGATAAGGAATTGTATTTTCTAAGAAATTAATTTTTGTGCGCATCATAAATGTCATGTGATGTTATTCTTCTGGTGATATAGGCGAGCGTACGTTGGAATTAAACATTATGTTGGAAGTTACCGCCTGTGTCGTGTGTCCTCTTCTTGTGTCCCCGTTTTTCCAGCGCTATTTTCAGTCGTCGAGGTAATTGCGGTGTCCTTCAAGTCTGTATGCCAATGCTTCACGCGATCCGTCCATTTCACAATTGTTCTGTAGGAGGTGGTACTTGACCGCTGACCCGAAGGTCGCGGGATCAAATCCTGGCCACGGCGACCGCATTTTCAATGGAGGCGAAAATGCTATAGGCCCGGGTGCTCAGATTTCGACAGCGCAATTATCTCTTTAACATATTGGGTAGAATAAAAAGCTTTTCAGAACCCCTGAAAGAAAATAATTGGTCGCAGCAGAAGCATCTACCAGCAGTCGAATGAGCTCAGTTTTTTGTCGCTTAGGGTTACGGTGTGATGTATTAATTCTGTCGAATGCTGGTGGTAATTGCAAAACAAGTATTCATGCGCATATATATATATATATATATATATATATATACACGCCTATATTGTCGAATTTCGGAAACGACTGAAGGTGATATATGTGTGGTGTAGAACACAGTTAGGAACTTCATTATAGCATTCCTTAATTTTTGGCTCCATGACTTGAATAAAAGTGAATTTTGTGGCAGTGGAGAGGCATTAGTGCGAAATACTGAATTGGTTTAGCGTTAGTGATGGTGGTGTTAGGCTGGCTTTATGGGATACAGGTGTCGATTTTATTTGAAGTAATGTTTGATTCTGGCCAACCAGCTAGTGAACCGAAATACAAAGACATGCAAAACCCTCCCTGTCGTAGCGACGATGCAGAGCGCTTGAATAGACGACGACAGAGTAACACGAGCAATAACTTTTAAAGTCTCGTTGAAAGTTGGCGCTTGTGTTTGTGTTGTGTTCTCTAATGTTGTCCAAGCGCTTTACATTGCCACCATATCTTACACCAACAAGGACCCTTGTTCTCTGAACGGTCACCATTTATCCAGCGGCTCGCGAAACCTCCTCACTCCGCGCTTTGTTTTCACCCTGTATGTGTATTTCTTCTTTCCCTCAATTCTCCCTCTCTCAATTCATGTCCCTCTTTTTTGCCCTTCGATGACGGGCTAACGCACGAACGTAAGAGAATTTACTTTCTCTTTAGCATTACACGTCACTCGACACTTCATATTATTGTAAAAATAAAAAGTATTATCGATATTATTAAGGGAGAAACTACAGCATAGTCAATTAAGTTCACCCCTTGTCGTGTCCTCCGAGACGAACGGGTGCCGCACGGTGTGATTTCGATAGCAATCTAATTCTATGCGATCGAAGGTAAGAAGGGGAATTATAAGGGCTCGTTTTTCTTTGATCAAGTTTCTTGATCGCGAGTGGCTTATTTACGCTAGATGCGGATGGTACCAATCATGGTTGAGAAATGCAACGATCATTGAGAATTGATCGCCAGGAACTTTTCCTAATGCTGGTGCTCAAATCGCCACGCATATCAAGCGCGGTGGCTGTGTTGTTGATTTTACGTGAACGAAACCGAAACTTTGATGTAGATGTAACTAATCTAGGGACTTTAGATAAAACAACACGTGGTTCATCAAACTCACTACAAGAAGAAATAAAGTGTACTGTCAATAACCTTTAATCAAAAGTTATCGCGAACACACACGTGACAAAAACAACAAAAATGTCTCGTCTCTAGCGCCATCTATCATTATACTGTGGTCCCGGGGTTTTCGTGTGTTCAGTGGGTTGCGTAACCGTTGTGTGTACTGTGTGTTCCACGTGTGTACTTGTTCTCTAGTGTTCATCGCGTTCTGAAGTAGTACATCGCAGACTCCCATTACGCACCTGCACTGCAGACAGTGGAAGCATGTTTGCGTGTGTACAGTATACAGAAGACAAGGAGCGGGCTGTGCTCCCCGTCTCCTTGATGAAGGATTTCAGTCCGCGCAATGCGCAAGATTTCAAAAAGGACACAATAGTGCTGGCCTACTGGGTCGACGAGGACGGCCATGGAGAGAACTTTTATCCTGCCAACGTCACTGCACTAGCAGGTAAGCCGACGTAAACTTTACTTGCCCGACGTAAGGGATTGGCACATTTCACAAAAGATTGAGTCGAGTGGCGGGCTTAAGCACGCCGTCGACCATCGTGTTCTTGCATTCCGTCTGCATAAAACCGTTTCTGATTGTGATTATTAACATTTTCACCCATTATATAACCTTAGAAAGGTCCAGCAGATCCAACGCACTGTGGAAATTGATGTAATGCAAGGCAACGAGTGAAGAGCTGCATACATTGCCTTTGTCTTTGAGACCATTGAAGTCATTCACGTCATGACATCTAGTTCACTATATATCGCACGTTTTCTATGCATGTACCAGGATATTGTAATGTAAATCATGCTGCACATGATATGCATCTCATGATTTGCATTTAGCATCTGTGCTATTAGCATGATTTCATGTTACTATCTGTCATGTTCGTCATACAGAAACGTCTCGCCGTACCAATTTTGGTATATATCCATTTGATCAAACGGCCACAAGCACTCTAAAACCATGTCGTGATTTGCATGTTAGGATCAGTCACTTATGTTCGTCATAATATACTGTTGTCATGCCATACCAATTTTTTGTAGAAATCAAGTTAACAAAGTGGCTGCGAGAGCACCAATGCCGCGATATGTAAATCATTACGAGTGAAAAACAGCGCTAAAAGACGGGACAAGAAAGAACACGGGACCACGGCGCTGACTAACAACCATATGTGTTTATTTCTTCAGTCAGCATATATATACTTCACCACTAACACAATGAAATGACAAAAAGTTGAATACGCAGCCTGCGCAGAGGCTATGAGGCGATCAATCGGACATGAATTTTATCTCTTTCGGAAGGAGGGAGATCGAGGGGAGGCTAACATATGCCTCACCGCTGTTGTGGATGTGATAAGCCTCTGAAATGAGACGCGCTCGTTCGTCATGGTATTTTGACAGGTAAGTGGTATCTTCAAAAGATGGGTGGCACCTTTTGAAGATACCACTTCAAAATGTTCAAAATGTGAAAAATGTTTTTATATGTTGTATTCCTTCATGAGAATTTTTATCAATCTTTCTCAGACTCCCTCGAGGGCCTAGTAGGGAAGCTGAAAGCGTCCCGGAGCACGTTTCCCCGAGTCATTATGGGAAAGCTTGGGAGAGGCATCGTGGTAAGATTTCTTTCAAATATCTTTTTGAACTTGCTAGCTTCAACAGACCATAGTAATATTTGACTGTGGCAGCGATGAAGTGTTCAGTGACTTTGTTAATTTCATGCATAACTGCAGCTAATTTTCTCTGTGCTTTCTATGGTCCCCATTATGCACTGTCTTTATGTGGTGATTATATAGATATATAGGTGTATACATAAAAACTAGTTCCAGTGGCGTCACCGTTTCTCCTTGCTCAACTAAGTTCAATGCTCCAACCCATTACAAAAGCCTGAGGCATAATTCTTCATCGTCGTCAGCCACAGCATCAACAAAGTGCACATAATGCGTTACAAGAGTGTTGCGGGCACCGCGCTTTTCCTAAGAATGACGAATAATGGCATAGTAGACGCTTCCCCACTACACAAAAATTATGATGATTTATGGCGTAGTGGGTACCATGCAAGTGGGCTTGTAGTAGTTGCCCCAAAGGTGTTTAAAAAAGGCTAAAGCCGCTCGCCCAGGCTTTCGCTGTGGCTGTGCTGCGCCTTCTGCGCAGGCCTGGCGGTCTTTTTCTTGTGCTTTCAGCAAAGCATTACGACGTAGTGTAAATTTACGCATTACGCCTTTGTGTAAATTTTATAGTTTCGGGCAAATC
Source organism: Rhipicephalus appendiculatus (assembly GCA_030522465.1). Lineage (NCBI taxonomy): Eukaryota > Metazoa > Arthropoda > Arachnida > Ixodida > Ixodidae > Rhipicephalus > Rhipicephalus appendiculatus. Next base: position 186,238 of record JALIZH010031717.1, read on the forward strand.
GAGGGCTTATGAAACATGTGGAGTTCATTGGCGCGTAAGGCTAGCGCACAATCTGATGTCGCATCCCTATACACACTTTAAAGCACATGTGCCAGTTTCATCGAAATGAACTGCATGCTACGGTGTGATGAGGTGTGGATCGTAATCAATATAGCGATCGTTAACATATTCCCCTGAGGTCGACAAATGCTGGATTATAGCGTTCAGAGTCATAGTAGTATACAGTGTAGGCCACTTATAGCGTAACCGCTTATAGTGCAGGACCGGTTACAATGCGGTCTTTTTGACTCCTTCCCATAGAACCCCCCATAGACTCCTTCCATTTACCTTCCCATGGAACCCCACGTATATGCATAGCGCTTATTCTGCAGTCCTCCAGGATGAAAGACCGATTATAATGCAGCTGCTGGAAAATCTTTTAGGAGCTTGTTCGGCAAGCTTCTTAAGCTCGCGCCTTGTCAGGCGGCAATGGCGGTGGCGTGTACACTTCTCCGCTCACTGCGCATGCGCGTCCCCTCCCTCTCTCCTCTCCTGTGCTCCCCCCATCTCTCCTCTAGGCATCCCTCCCCGCGGCGTGCACACTCCCACTGCGCATGCGCGTCCCCTCTCTCTCCTCTCCTACGCTCCCCCCCCCTCTCTCTCCTCGCGACGCCGACGCAGGCAGCGTCTGCTAGTGAGTTTCTTGGTTGAAAAAACCGGCTGCTCGCGCTGCACAACCGTTCACTGGCCACCCCGTATATATGGCACTGGATCTTGACCACCAGGGGGTGCCGGTGGGAGAATTCTCCTGTGCGTTGTTGAATAAAAATTCGCAGCGCGCGCGTTAACTAAAAGCGGACTGCGGGTCTCTGTGTCCAGTCGGAGTCTTCTGTCTTTCATTGCCCATTAGCAGCGATTGGCATGTTCCAGTAGGAAACACCGGTCCATCACTGCGTGCTTTGCGCCTCCCCAGGTTTCTCTCCTGCGCAACGCTGCGATGAGCGCCAGCGTCAACGCCGTCGCCAGTGTAAGCGTTAGCGCCCGCTGCTTCGCATCTACACATGGTTCCCTTTAGCGGGAGATGGTGTAATTTTCTCCTCGCCGGGAGCTCGGGCAGTGAAAACTTCGTTACCGCTCGGCCGCATGAACACCGCACAGCAGCGCGGCGGGCTCGCAACGAACAGAAGCTGGGGCTCGCGGCCCGAGCGCCGCATGTAATGTGTATATAACAACGTTGTCACGTCTATATATGATGGTATGAGATGTGTACGGAGGATTCGCGGGTTACCCGATCATCTCCGAGCAAGCTCCTCCAACATCATTCACTTTGTGGATATGGCGTGATTTTTTTGACAAACGCAGTAGCTGGTGCACTTTTCGAAGGAGGTTTCACGAGGTCGTTCCCTATTGAAAATTTGCCCAATGGTGGGCATGATGGAACCCACCACCCACCATCTTGGTGGATTATGGTATTGGGTAATGGTGGACAGACGGTGGGTAGATGGTGGGTGGTGGACGGACGGTGGGTGATGGACAGACGATGGGTGGATGGTGGACGAATGGTGGATGGTGGGAAGTAATGGACATATGACGGGTGGATGGTGGACGATGGGCAGATGGTGGGAGTAATGTACAGATGCTGGATTGACGGTGGGCGTACGCTGAGGGACGGGCAGACGGGTAGATGATTGGTGTTGGACACCCGAGTCGAGGCCGAACTCTGAATTAATTGAAAAAATAGACATTGCACTTCGCAGCATGATTATAGACTACCTTCTACCATTGATCTTAACAAGCTTGTCTGTGTCTTCACGTGGCCAAGGATGCAGCCACATATGTTGATGCAGCACGGAATCAATGAATGTATGTTGCACGAAAGACTTGTGTTTATTTGTTCTCCATGATGTGATGCCTAACACATATGCCCTGCCGGCTAGCTTCATAAAGTAACTTCTTAGGAGCTTGCAGATAGCAGCAAGGCAGTTTCCTTGAGGTGGCGCAGCCGGGCTGGGGTGTGCCTTGAAGTACTTTTCCAGGCATGCTACAACAGAATGAAACAAAAACAAATAAACTGCTTTTGCTGCAATATGGAGCAATAACATCAATGAAACAAATTGCAATCACTTCAACAAAAGCTTAAATGTGCCCTGACACCAAAATTGAAGCATGAACATGTTTGCGTTGTTTGATTGACCTGATTACGGGGCACTTCTGACCAATTTTTAGCACCAGACATTAGCTAAGATATTTTAATTTGGAGCTCATCTGAGTTGGCAGCACCTCGTGACGTCACCACTGGTATGGCTATTCCGAGCCCCATGTGATGTTCCACGAGTCAAGAGAGTATTGTCGAAGTCAAAGGTTTGCGGGGCTTCCACAAAAATTGAAGGACACTTTGTAAATTCCAAAGTGTGTTTGGCGAACGCCTGTACCCATTGAGATGGGGTCGGTTAGAATAGAACGCGATGTGGCCGTCTCCCTTCTTGCATGATTGGACACGCTGAGTACAGCAACGCTACGCAAGCAAAGCCCGAGCGCTGTACAGTCCGACGCGAGGTACAATCGGCATTCGTTGGCACGCCCCGGCAGCCACCATTAGTTGAAGCGAAAGATAACGCAGCAAACATAATCAGAAAAGCTTAATTGTGGTGTCCCAGAAGCTTCTTTCAGCGTGTATGAGCCCTGCTCTTCTTCGCTAGGAGCGACACAAACTGTTAGCATGAGCTCAGCTCGTTTTCGGTTGGGAAAGGGTTAAAGGGACCCAAAAGAGATAAAGCTATTTCCTAATTTAGTGCAATAAAGCTTCAGAATACCAAAGACACCACTCTTAATGCGAGAAGATGCGTGGTAGGCGATTCATGAAAGACGGTACACGTGCAAACATGAACACAAGAGGGATGTCTGGACAACACAAATGCCTACTAAACGACTAGCCGAATAAGGTTAGTCAACATTTGTGTTGTCTTGACTTCTCTCTTGAGTCCGTGTTTGCATGCCTACCGTTTTTTGTCATGAATCTCTACCAACTAGCTCAGCTTCCTGGCATTCGTAAGCGAGATAATGTAGGAAAAGCAGATACACGAGGCGACACCTCGTAGAAGTCCCCACACCAGCTCTGTATGACAGCGCAGATTTTGACAGCAGCCGCCAGTCTATATTGTTTACATTGTGTTCCTACAGAGCCAATGTCTTAACTTAGCAGGTTTTAGAAAATTTTGGCAAAAAAACATGTGGCAAATATATGCAAGAACACGTAATATCTGTGACGTCACCCTAACGCGCATGTGCTGAAAATCATGAAACTTAACAAGTGAAATATTTGCATGTTCTCTACCACTAGTTCACGTATGAAGTTTACACAACATTAATGACATTAGCACTCTTCAAGAATTTAAAAATAATTTAATTGTCTAGACTGATCTAAGGTTTCATTTTAGTGTCCTTTAAAACCAAAACAAAACAATCTAACTCTTGCCTAACTCACATGCAGGTATATTGGCATCAAATGTAATTGAATGGTGCAACAGCCGAAATAAAATTGGGAGTAATTTTCGGAGCAGCAAAATGTTACTTTTGGAGCACGAAAATCCAAATTTTGAGCAGGTTATGGGAAAAAAACATTCATTTTTTAACAGAGAATACTGGGCAAGTTTGTACAGATTCTTGTCGAAGCGTAGCGTGAGGAGAACAGGACACAGTAAAGAACACACAGGGCAGGCGCAAAATCCCTAATTTGGAGCAGTATAAAAGAGAAGGCTTACATTTAGAAAATAAAATAAAAATATGTACAAACCAATCAACGTCACCAAATTCGTGCAGAGTGAACATGGACGCTGCTATTTCAATAAAAGCAGTATTTTGAACCACCCCACTGT